>PVKE010033029.1:0-18151 GCA_004027555.1 Craseonycteris thonglongyai
AGGGGGGAGGGAGCATTGTGTGGGGAGGGGGGAGTGGGCACCAGATATATCGGGTTGGAGGGGGACCTGATTCTGGGAGCTGGGCACATAATGCGATGCATGGGTGATGTGATGTGGAGTTGTCCATTGGGAAACTGTCTGATTGTTACCAACCAATGTCACCCCATTAAATTTAACAATAAATAAATAAATAAATAAAAAACAAAAGACAAATCAACAGACCCTTGAATAGACTGAGAGAAAAAAAAGAGAGACAGAGAAAAAAGATGCAAATAAATAAAATCAGAATTGTAAGTGGAGACATTACAATGGATACCTCAGAAATTAGAAGGATCATAAGAACTATTATAATAATTTTATGCCAACAAATTGGATAACCTAGGGGAAAAAAATTGATAAATTCTTAGAACTCAATACCATCCAAGACTGAAGCTCCTAAATTTTTATCCATTCATTTAATAACTATTTATTGAGCATCTTATTAGGCAGACTTTGAGGTATAATTAAGGATAATAAACCCAAGGGGTAACCTTCTGCTCTTTGGAATTTACCGAATTATTAAGTTTCTGATACTGAGTTTCTACTGATTATAGTATAAGACATTTTAAGGACAAAGATAATTCCCCCAGGTCTGTAAATAGGTACTGCATCTGTAGCATGGGGCTCTTAACCCTACCTGTACTTTAGAATCACCTGGAAAGCTCTGAAAGATAAACCATACAAATATGTGGACTCCCCTTAAAACCAGTTCAATCAGAATCTCTGGGTGCAGAATTTTTATGTCAATTATTTTTTAAGGGCTCTCCAAATGAATTTAATGTGTATTGAGCATTAGAACTGCTGCTCTATTGAAGGAGATAATGGTGAAATGATGAGGTTTGTCTCCAGTTCTCTGGGAATTTAGAGGTTTGGATAATGAAGAAAAAGAGAATTTTCTGATTAAAAAAAGAAATTATGTTTAAATTTCTCACTCGTGTTTTTATGAAATGATCCAGTCTGCAGGGTGCAAGGAAAGTGATGGGCACCCACATGTCAGGAGATAAAAATGGAGGTTGCCCATGCACTACTGTGACCCAAGGCAATAATTTCTCTGAGTAGTCACCCAGTTGTCTAGTATTAGTAAAGATCAGCCTTACCCAAAGTGGCACATGGCCTAAATGATTTCTATAAATTTCTTCAATTTCATTTTTAAGCCTGAAATATAACCCTTTAAGCTTCCAGCTTTGTTAGTGAATTGTTAAGTCATTGCCCAGTGACAGGGATGGTTTATGCAAATTCTCTGATATACCCCCTTCCCTCAAATTCATTAAACTTCTTATCCACATAGTAAAGCTTAACTTCCTCCCACCTTCATTTCAGCATCTCTTATTACCCCTCTCTGCCTAATAAAAGAATGGCTTCCTCATAGTACTTGAATTCTGTTATTTCCTCTGTGGAGGCCCATTTTGTGTAAGAGAAGGTGGGAGTTTAACTCCAACTGCTTTGCTTGGTTTTGACCACTGAGGCAGGTGGTGGTTTACCAAGGGGGAAGGTAGAGGGAGAAGTGGGGGAGAGGGAAAGAGAGAGAGATTTAAATTAAAGGGATACCAGATATTAAGAGGGAAAAAAAGCAAGGGGAGGGGGCTACCAGAATTGCATTCATTAGGAGGTGGATGCTTTATCTGGAGGCAGGAAGAATAAGTATAGAATGTTATGTAACATATGTGTGGGCATCAGCTGAAGCCCTTAACTTCCCATAACCTCCAACAGCTATAGAACCAATCCTTGCCTCTGGGCTTCCGGGTAGGGCTCGCTGGTCAAGACCAAGATCCTGTTCTAGACAGAGAGAGTCGTGTGTTTGGGAAGTCAGCTCTCACAACTGTATTTCATGGCCTCTGACAGAACCTTTATCCTGTTTTGTGGATTATCCTCTGTATTGTTTTTTAAATTAAAGTACCAACTTTGAATCTTGGCCTCCCTATTTGTTAGCTGTGTGACATTGGACTGGGATGTAGATTTTCTGAGATTTAGTTTGCTCATCTGTGATGTCAAATGGGCAGTGCCTGAAACAGAATAGAAGTTCAGTGAATATTGCTATTGAACAAATATCTGGGGGCCCTTAAACTCTATACTGAATCAGTGACCCTGAGAGAGAGAGCGCTGTTCTCCTCCACATCTGTGGTCAAAACCCATTCTGCTGCTCAATGGGAAGAGAAGCAAAAGTTTCTCTGAATGTGAATGGTTTTAAAGAAAAATGAGATTCTCCAGGCTCCCATTTTGCAACAGACATCTGGATGATACAGGCCAACTGAAGAACTTTTGTCTCTAGCCAGAATAATTCATAAATTCCCAGCTCCAGGGTTGTATGGGGTGAGGTTGTGAGAGTCCTAGAGTTTCATAATATACATTTTCCTCTTGGGGAAGATGGAAAAGTTGGACTTGATTTTGCTAAAACACAGTTGTTTTCATTCTCATTCTTTGCCTCTTTTGGCTACTGAGTGAATGTAAGACCATTTGCAAACCGTATGGCATGTGTGTATGTATTATAAAGTGCATGTCCTTCCTGCTAGTGAGTCCTAAGCCAAAGGCAGCTATCCCCCTTCCTCCCCCACCTCCGCCCCATCCTTCAGAGGGACCAAATGCATTGCAATGACAAATACAATTTTGAGTAAATATGTGAAAATAAACATGCTCACAGAAAAGAGCCAACGTTTTTTCCTTTGGTGGCTATTTAGTTTCATTTAAACTTTTCATCTTTGGTTTATTAAGAAAGATTTTAATCCAGTTTCAGGGTTTAAGAATTAGAGCAAATGTGCGGCCAACAATTCTTTGTGGCCTGAAATTATCCTTAGAGCATTTCCGTCTGTTCTACTCTTTCCCTCTTCCTTTTGACCCTGCCTTCTCCCCCCTCCCCCCTCCTTCCCTCCCTCCTTCCCTCCTTCTTTTCTCAATGAATGCTTGTGGCGTGCTCACAGTACACCAGGCACTTTGCTAGGCACCGAGGCTCAGAAATCAAACACATAGACTGCAGGAGAGAAAAGCAGATAAAGAAACAAAGAATGTTTTCTAGTACCTGCCCAGTCTTGGCAGGGTGGTCTTACGTGGTAGGTGTCCTCTGGGACCCAGTGGCAGGCTCCCTGGGCACCTGAGGCTGGTGCTCTAGGCGTGTCCCTTGTGTGAGTGTTGTACGCCCACTTATTGTAGTTGAGCCTTGATGGCTGTTGGCACATCAGTGAGTGGGGCTGACCCTCAGCCTGGCTGTGAGGATTGGCCACAACCACAGGGGACAAGTTGCTGTGCAGGTGGGCGTGGCAGACCAGGGGTGACCCCATGGAGCGGGATTCACCCCGGTTGGGCTCTGGTACCTGCCGAGTCCACTCTTTGGATATGCTGGCCGCTGGTGGAGCTAATCGGGTGGCGCTCTGTAATTGAAAAAGAAAAGAAAAAACATTTAGGAAGGAAGGAAGGAGGGAGGGAGGAAGGAAGGAAAGGAGGAAGGAAGGAAGGAAAGGAGGAAAGAAAGGAAAAGCTATCGCTGACCACATCAGATGGCATGAGAAGGGTGAGGAAAGATGGGTCTGTACAAGTTTGGCCCAAGCTGAATTAATTGTCAAACTCATCTATTTGTATTCACATGCATTTTGCTGTGTGAAATAAATCTTACACAAAAGAAAGAATAAACATTTTCTAAAAATGGAGAGTCCTGGGCAACTAGAAATGCTGGCCTCTTTGCCAACTCTGTGCCTCTTCTCCTAATAATCCCATTACCTACGTCTTTCAGTGCGCATGTTCTATCAAAGCCTTAAATGTGATTTATAGCTGCTTCTAGAAGGGGGCCCTTCATCTCACTTTGTGGTGTTTGTATGGCATTTTGTTCATATCACTTTTAATCACTTTTACATAGTCTAGCTGATGTTTAGTTATTTATATGACACTGTCTCCCACTCAGCTATTAGCACTGTGGGCTCAGATTTTTCTTGCTTTCTTTTATAGCTTCCTGCCTTGCACATAGGGGTCCAGTCTATGTTGGGTGAATTGATTGACATGTCTATTAAGGCCAAGAATCTACTGTAGTACTTTGGGAAGTATGAGTTGGGAGGAAAGGCAGTTTTCTGAATTCCCGTCCTTCTGTCACACTCTTGGGACTCATATGGCCCATAGAGGACACGCCACCTAAGATATCATCTTCATAAGTTACTTCCCTTTCATCAACCTGTTTCTTAGTCCAGTTCCTTCTATGTTAGTATCCAGACCACGCCCATTTGTTGTTGACTATGCGTTATGCTGTTGTGTATGCTTTTTGAACTCAACGTGGATTTTTTCACAACTAAATTTTAACTTTGACAAGAGTTAGGGAAGTCATCACTTTTATATCTTTCATAGTGCCTTGCTTAGTACTGGTTCCAATTGGACACTAACCAAGTGAGTTAAGTGACCATCTGTCCATAAGAAAGCACTGAACAAAAATCTGTCCCCCAGAGAGCCCTGCCCAGGGGCTCATTTTCATGTTCAGACTGTGTGTTATACATTGTCTCATTGGATTGTCTAAGAGTATGCTTGGAGCTGTGTCTGGCTTCATTAGAAGCTGGGCATGATTGTGGCAGTTTACAGTGTCTGTCATTCATTGCTCTTGCTTTTTTTCTTTTCTGATTCCACGAGCATACTCCTCATTTTCAACCCTAGCTCATATTTGTGAGAACTTGATGCTTTGTTGTAGCATGTCTGTCTTTGAAGAACAGGCAGAGATATGTAAAATCATACTTGTTTGGAAAAAAAATAATAACTTGGCAGTGTGTTTTCTAGTTGCAATTTAGAACATACCAAACACTCATAATAGCAAATAAACCAATTTAAAACTTTCCGGACAGACTCTAAAATTGAATCTGCAACATCCTCACATGAGTCTAAATTTTAATTTAACAGCTGTGCAGTATCTTAGCTGATGCAAAAGAACCTGTAGAAGTACAGAGAAGCTTTCTTTAGTTACCTATGGTTGAAAGATCAAAGAGCAAGAAGGGGATGTCATCTTAGCATGGTTTCCTAACTCTACATTGTTTCATTTATATTGGATTTGGTCTCCACATGAAGTTTTAGTATATAACTCTCTCTCTGTATACATAAATTGGGGTCTCCATGCCGGTACAGCGTTCAGAATGTTTTTATAATGAGAGATTAGTATAGAGCAGAGGTGTTGAATTATAAAATTGAGGTTACAAAAATATGTTACCTGTGCCAAAAAATAAAAGACTTTTTAAGTCAAGAGCTCAACTTAGGACACCGGTTTTTCAATTTGGGCCTACGCTACCTCCTATTCCGTTTACAGTTACTTTGAGAATGCAGCTTGAAGGCTATTTTTTTTTTTTTTTTTTTTTTTTTTTTTTTTTTTTTTTTTTTTTTTTTGGCTTCTCCGGCCACATTGGAGCCTCTGGCCGATTGAGAAGAGCTAGTGTGACATGAGGGGCTGTATCTGTTCCCAGGCAGCTCACCTACTGATGGATGATGCCTGGCAGCGTGCCTTCTTGTTGTTTGTTGTATTATTACGACAGAGAGCATTTTCAAAAGCTACATTTATCAAGCTGTCATAATAGTTTGGCTTGTATATCTATCTACCCCGAAAAAAAATAAATCTCCCCCTTAGCGCTAATCTGTTTGAGTCACGTGACGCATCACATGCAGAAGAGACCGTGAAAAATGAATGAGCATCTTGCTGGGGATTCAGGGACCTTTCAACTGAATGCTTAAGGGAAGCGATATTTTTATTATGCATGCATTTGAAAGTCCCAGAGCACTAAGACCTATATCTCCTCCTTGTTCCAAAGGTGCTTTTCCCATGGTGGTTGTGTATGTTGGGCATGCACTATGCCTAAAACTTCTTGTGGCTTTGTCTAATGAAGGACGTTTAACCTCAAATGGGAAAGAACTGAAGTGTGCCAGGAAGAATATCAAGAGACCTTTTCATGTTTAAGATCACTTTTCCATTGGCCAGTGTTACTAGATTAAACATTCCTTGATAGGGAGAATCTTGTAAGCAATTTTTTAATTATTATTTGAGCATATTGTTGTTATGAAGAGGAGGGTAAAGGATTCAAAGTCATTGTCCACAGTAAAATATACACTCATTAAATGTTTGCTAAAAATACTTCAAATCTATCAATTAATGTTATTGAAGTATTTACTAAGGGATGCTTACTAAAACATCTCCAATTAGGTAAAGATATAGTATATAATGAAAGTACAAAATAAGTATAGTTATCTGTAGATACTATTGTCTTGAGATATAATTAACATATAACACTGTGTAAGTTTAAGATATAGAATTACTGAATTAGTACATTTATTTTTCAGTCACCGTTGACATCTCATTTTATATTAGTTTCAGGTGTATAGCATAGTGGTTAGACATTTATATACTTTACAAAATGATCCTCCTGATAAATCCAGTATGCACCTGGCACTACACATTTGTATAGTGCAATATGATTACCACTCAAGTACTAGCTGGTACCTCTACCACTCACATAATTATCATTTCTTTTTTTGTGGTGGGAACGATTAAGGTCTAGTCTCTTAGCAACTTTGAAGTTTATGATACAGTATTGTGGTCAATAATCACTATGCTGTGATTAGATCTGCAGAACGTATTCATCTTCTAGTTGCAAGTCTGTGCCTTTAAACATCTCCCCAATCCCCCACCTCCCAGCCCCTGGTAACCACCATTCCACTCTCTGTTTTTATGGAGATAACTTTTTGAAGAAGAAACAGTGCTAAATTGACTCCCCTTGTTACGATCAAGCACCACATAAATAAAGTTTCTACATGAACAAGTCTCGCTGGATTCTTGGGAAAGACACGCTAAATTAGACTTATACATGGAGTAAAATGTAGAGAATGAAAACATGACTTTTTCAAGCACAAGAATAAAACAGCTAAGGGAACATGGGACTTAGGAAACTCACAGGGATGACATTGTCATCTAACTCTGCTTTCTCCCCCATATGCAAGGCAGGAGCATCATTCACCATCTGCCATGCATGGGCACCAGTTCTCTAACATCCAGTTTGACCCATGGATGAGGACAGTGAGCATCTGAGGATAGCTTTACACACAGGGTCTGGAGGTTCATATAGCTTCCTTTTTAATGGCAAAGTTGATTGGTATTTGTATCAAGTTTGTTTCCTGAAAGAGCCTCTCACAATAATGTATCTGTGGAAAATGAAAAGAACCAGCAGTGCATTGGCCCGAGGTTCCCTCAGGTGTTCTCTGAATTTGTTTTTCCCTTGAGGTCTTTATAGAAAGCTCCAGAAGTATAGAATTGTTTCACCTGGCTCCTTGGGGATGTCCTCCTGCTATGTAGCAGCAATGAGTATTAAATTGCTAATTTTCAGTGAGGGAGGAAAATAGTGTTCCAATACTCCAGGAAATACGGGTGGTGACTGTAAATCTACTTGTCTTGTGTAATCCGTGGTCATTGTCACCCACAGTCTAAAGGGCAGGGTCTCTCTGGCCTACATTGCTGACATGGCTTTAAGTGTGTTCTCTTGTAAAGAGCTCACGGTTTCATTTGGGATGACTAAAGAAGAGAGGTATATAAGCAGATAGATTGTTCTGTTTTAAAATTCCTTGCCCATGAGTCCATATTTGAAAGGTAGGAGATATTCAGAGAAAAACAGAAACCTGTTCTTACTTAGCTACACTCTTTGCTTTTTGGAAATCAAAGCAAAACTTCAATGAGCCTAATTAATACAAGAGCAGTTTTCCTTAAGCCCTCTAGAATTTAAATACACAGTTATTGGGTTTTTAGATTTTCTTGAAACTGTTCACTGACACTCAGGGTGAGTCTAGTTATGTCATCAGAAGGATGTTTGCTTAGACAGGAGGTGAGAAGAATTTTAAGGTAAAAATTGATGTAGTTTAGCAGATTTTTTTTAGTCTTAATAAAAGATAAATATGTCTGTCTTTTTAAAGATTTAATTTATGTAATTGGGTTTGGGGAAAGCCAACAAGTTTAATTGCTAAGGCCTGGAAAGAGCTTTTAATTTTCCATGGTAATTTATCTCTTCCCAGGCTGTTGAAGTATGATAATTGAAACTAAGATAACATCAGGATTTTAGGTATTGCAAGAGTTTGGGTGGCTTATTATGTGTTAATGAGAGACCAATCAAGAAGGCCCCAAGCCTATCCTAATCTCATTGCAAGTGATTAATGTCTAAATCATTCAAATATTAGCTTGTGATGGAAGTGATTTCCATTTTTGAGAGAAGGAATTAGTCAAAATTAATAAGTGACAGGCAAGGCGTAAAGAAAGCTCTGAAATAAATAAGAAACTTTCTGTACGAATTTAGTTTGGGGTATATTTTTATTTCTATTTTATTCCTTCATACTTGAACCAGTTGCTGAGTCCTTAATTGATACAGTACTTAACTCTTCACACATAGTCCTGTAATTGTTTCAGAGTTTGCCTTAATTTAAGCCTTCTGTTATCCCTGGTCTATAACTTTCCTCTGAAACCATTTTGGATTGAAATTTCTACTGTTTGTTTTCATTGCTAGAGGCAAATTTTATTTTGTTTAAATGTGAAGGAAACCATTCAGCTGGTTTATATTAATGAACTGTTTTTTTAAGAAGAAAAATAAAATACATGTTACTGCTGAATTCTCAGATGACACTTTTGTGTTCAGATAAATGCCTTGGATGAAGAAATTCACACTTGGCAAGAAAATAAAATCCTTGCGATAGAAGCGTCTCTTCATTACTGAACTAAAATTTACATTCAGGTTTAATCAGTTTGAAATTTTAAGAAACATAGGCTGCTCTGCACTGAAGTCCTTTCCATTACATTTTACTGATGAGCGTGGTTTTTTGGGAGGTGTTCCAAATGTACAATGTGTGTCTAGATGTCCTTTACTAGAAGTGGATTTACCAGAATTGAGAAGCAGCTGATATATTGATGTAGCACTAATTAAACACAGCCAACCTCCAGGCTAAATCCCTGCTTAGCCTCCCAGATTTAATCTAGTGTTAGTATTTTACACGTCTTAAGCATATCTTGTTCCTTTATTTTTATTATGTGTTATATGCTTTGGAGTTAAACCTGTGTTGCAATTCCTACTTCTCTCTTCTTTGTGTATATGTCATTAAGCCTTGTAACTTTCTCAGCCTCATTTTTCTCATCTGTTAAGTGGGAATAATAAAACTGCAGAGTGGCTAGAAGATTGCCAGTAGTGTAAACAAAATACACTGGGCCAGATACCTACAGCAGACACACAATACGTAGGAGAGACTAGCTTTACTATTTTATATCCACAATTTGATTTCTTTCGATGAGGATCTTTCCAAATTGAAGCATTACCACTTTAATACCCTATTTCAGTCAATTAAACTAAATAAGCTCTCACTTTTTTATGTAATACAACATAGTAAGTGGAAGACTTAATTCAAGACAGAATTATTTGCAAATTACTATTATGTGTTGGACAATTACAGGATATTTGGAAATTGCAATGTTTCTTTCCTCAGTTTTTGGTTTTTCACTTAATTTTAATAAGAAGCATTTAAATCAATCATTTATGTTACATGCTTATATCCCCTGTATCAAGAATGCTTTGAAAATGCGTAGGTATTCATAATGTAAAATATCTGGAGAACAACTCATTTAAATTATTGATGCCAGTATTTTTCTGCTCTTTTGTTTTTAGTAAATAGTGTCTCTGTAATAACCCCTTGACATGTGGACAGAGATTTTGTGAATTATCTCAGTTGATCATAACTTGATGCACTGCCATTCCAATATCTACTTGACAAATAAAAAAGCTAAGAGGCTGAGAGGAACACAGGCGTATGTGGGGAGAAGAGCAACGTCTATGACCCAGACCTCCAAACTCCTAATCCAGCTTTGTTTCCATTCCTTCTTATAGGGAGATGTGGTTGGGAAATAAAAATAAAAGGTAATGAAAAACAAAAGGTTTCAAGGTCTTAATGATTAAGAAAGAAGTCATCATTGTATCTCGTTTTAAAATCTTCAGTGGGGTTTCCTTTGCCTATTACCAAGTTCAAATTTAGAAGATATTTATCTCATCTCCTGCAATTCTCTCTTAAACCCCAAACTCCAACAAAACAAAACTGATTGAAAATTTACATATATGTTATGTTTTTTTATACCTCTGTGTCTCTGCTTATAGTTTCTTCTCCACATGTTCTTAACCCCCTTTCAATATCTATTATATTTTTATATCTATTATGTACTTGTCAAATGTCTCTAGACAATGCTTACTATGTTTTAGGCACTGTTAGAAATGCTTTATAAATATTAACTCAGTTAATCCCCATAATAACCCCAGAAGATAAATAATAGCATCCCATTTTACAGATGACAAAACTGACATATAAAAACTGAGGAATAAAGACAGGATTCCAGAAAGAGAACTCTGGATTTAAAGTGAGCACTCTTTAACCATTACACTATGTCGCACACGCCCTTGGAATTTTAAAAGTGAAAAACATACTGCATTCGGCTAATACTGATGTCTGAGTGGCCTGCTACCAAAGACCTCTGGGTTGCATAATTTACCATGTAAATGTGCCGTCGACTGGAACCTTGCTCCCATATTTTCTGAGTCAGAAACCTGATTTTTTCAGCAACCACACCAAAAATGGATGCTTGACTTGGAGGTAGACTCACAATGACTTGGCCCATGAGATCGATGTTTTCAAACAAGAATGTCAGTTTATTAGCTTACAACTAAGAATAGACTGTCACACGGACCAAAATACGCATGTCAGCATGACCAGCACACTCTGCCTCTTAGCCATTATGAAAAAACAGATCACTCTTGGCAAGTTGTCTGGTCAACATGGCATTGTAACAGCGGGTATGGCTGGGCTGAGCAGAACATTCATTGGCATCAGCCAGGTTAGCATGAGACAACTACATCGTGACAGCAACAGCTTTGTCCATGCAACCTGGAAGACTTGAAGTTTATTGGCCTGGGATGCTGCTGGGCTGGGCACTGGCAACCATATATACCGTATATCTGTCATTCTTCTCTTTTCTATGATTCTAATGCCTGGCTAGTCCTTTCTTCCCTTTTCCACATTTTATTGTTAATGTGCATTCCTTCACATAATATTCTTAAGATCTAATACAAATACTATGAAGCATTTCTTATACTGAATCACAGTATGAGTGATTTTTCAATAGCAAAAACCAAGTCCTATCCATTCTTCTTTGTAGTCCCATAAGGAAATGCATTGCTCAGCATATAATAGGAGCTCAATGGACATTAGTTGAACAAACAAAAGAATGAAGAGGCAGTAAAGCATCATGTTTATGAGTCTGAGTTCTGACACCAGGTGGTCTGGCTTCAAATCTGAGTTCTATTAGTTAATAGTTGTGTGATTTGGGCAAGTTACTTAATTCCCAAAGCTTCAGTTTTCTCACTTGTAAAATGGGTATAATGATAGCACCCCATCTCCCAGGGTTCTTGAAAAGATAAAAATATATCACAACCTTAGAAATGTACCTGGAATTCTATAACTACCAGTTATTACTATAATGATTCTCTCAGAATTTATTATGGTTTTTGCTATTTTTAAAAGTGTGACATATTCAAAAGGGCATAGTACTGCTGTTCTAGTGACATCACTGAATGCTTAATCAAAAACTGATTGTTTTTGTTCACAGGAGTTTAATGAAGTGGACACTCCCATGTGTTGTTGGTGGGAGAATGTAATGAATGCAATTTGATGCTTTTCTACCAAGAGCGTCTACAAGTTCATTCCCTTTGATCTAGTAATTCTCCTTTTAGAAAGTTATCCTGAAAACGTCAGAAATTTGGAGAAGCATGTTCATAGATGTGGTTCATTACACTTTAATTTATCAAACCTCAAATTGGAAATTACTTATGTGACAGTAGTGGAAGAATGATTATACAAATTATATCATTTGATGGAATACTATGTAGCTCATAAAATAATGTCTTTAAAGTTATTTAGTAGTGTGGGAAAATGCCTCCAAAAAAATGTAAGTGGAAAAAAAACAAGGCACAGAATTGTGTAAGTGATATGATTTCCACCATATTAGAAAGAAATCAATAAATCAAAATAATAGTGAATATCTTTAGGTGAGGCAACTAAGAGAACTTTTTTTGTTTCTTTTAGGTAACCATTTCTAAAACCTCTACAATGAGCATGTATTTTAGAAATAAAAATAATTCTTTAAGAATGATGATTTGTATATCCTTAGATGTGTACTTTTATGGCATGTTGAATATTAAGTTCAAATTTTATCATATTCAAGATCTAAGTTTTTTCAGTGAAATATTTCTTCAGCCTATACCAGAAATAATTAAAGAGATAGGATTTATTTAATATTAATATTTTTCATAAAACTTGGCATTAATATTTATTTGGTTAAATAAGGACTAACTACAAGTACTTATTCTGACAACTTTTGAGGCAAAATGAATGCTTCGTTTCAACCCTCATGGAAAAATCAGTTTACATGTACAACTTCCTTAGATCTGCTCAATTTAATATTTGATTTTATCTCCTCTACGAATATACTCAGAAGAAAAGAGAGGCTCTTATATAACTACTAAGAGATAATTATTTTTATAAAAAAGTAGTTCAAATATTGAGCCTTTTATAGGTAGTAATGAGCTGTTTTTTTTTCTGTCACCTAGGAGCTGTGAGGGAAGAAATATTCGATACAGAACATGTAGTAATGTGGTAAGTACTGAGATTTTGTAATTGAGAGAATGTAATTCTTTAAGCACTGAATAATGCTAAGCAATTTCATGTATCCTGAGCAGAAGTTAATTAGCATTTCGCTAAGAGTGATTTGTCTTATACTTTACAGATTATCCAGCCTTGAAAAATAAAAAGAAGTATTCTTAATGTTCCTCAATATAAACTTACAAATTTGGCCATACTGAAACTAACGTGCCTATTTCAAAACAAGAATACTCTTTATTTCCTCTCTGCTTTCTGACTCTATGTGTAGGTCTCTCAAGAACAAGTAAGAGGAATGATAAAACGGAAACTACTTGAGGTATTATGAAATAAGGGTTAGTTCATCAAACTCAGATTTAATAAATTCATTCATTCATTCAACAAATACTATTCAATGCCAACTATGTGTGAGGCACTACACCAGTATAATACAAGGATAAATAATATGTGATCACTGTCTTAAAACATCTGTGCTATAGTAAGAAATGTAAAGAGAAAAGATGGGTGCACACATGGTCACATTCTAGGTCAAAATATGACAAATGCTGTAGGAAAAGGATGAAGTTCTTTGTGAATTAAAAACAGAAAAATCTGAAGGTTCTTCAAGGAAAAGGTGATTTGAGGCGAGGTAGGGCTAAGAGGGCTAGGAGGGCTATGATTCGTCTGGATTGGATGGGAGTGGGTGATCGCCAATCCAAGTAGAAAAGACATAGTGGGCTCCTTTGAATGCAGGAATATTTAAGGTGTGTTCTGAACCTTAATGTGTGTTTGATTGTGTTTAGCTGTACGAAAGAGAAGAATTGAAAGGTATTTTGAGGTTACATCATGAACAGATTTGAATGTTTCACGTCCAAGTTTTTATTTGTTCAGTGAATAATGAGAGTTACTAGAGATTTTTGAGAGTATGCTATTATAGAGTTTGACTTCAGGAAGTTTAATTCAATAGTGATATGAGGGATGCACTGGGACAGGAAGTAGATGGGGAGCAAAAAGCAGTGAGAGTTTGTTTCACCATGAAGAAATAGATACAAGACAGATCAAAAATCAAGAGTCATATGACTTCACCTACATGTGGAATACAAAACTGAAAGTAACAGAAACAAGAACTCATGGACACAGTCAATAGTTTAGTGGTTACCTGAGGATAAAGGGGGAGGGGGTTGGGGTTGGAGGGTGGGGGCCTCAAATATATGGTGATGGAAGGGGAATCAACTCTGGGTAGTGAGCACCCAATGCAACACAAAGTATTGTAAAATTATACACTTGGAACCGATGTAACTTACCAACCAATGTCACCCCAATAAATTTAATAATAAAAACAAATTAAGATCACTCAGCAAGATTTAAGCAATTAAAATTGGAGTGATGAGTTAAATGGGAATCAAAAAACAGGCATGTGCATATTCAGAGCTGTTGCATGACTGATCCTGCTGTTAGAGAAGCTTTCTTTAATATTTGTATGATGGGTATTTCTCTTATTCCAGTCTCCTCAAATGCTACCTCAATGAGGTTTTCTGGACCATTTTATCTACTAATGTCATTGTCCCACTGCCCAAATCAATCACTAACAGTAGTAGTCTATCAATCACATTTTTTGCCAATGTTTTCTGGCACCAAGAACAATTCTTGTGCTCATTTATTTTTGGAGTGGATGGATAATGTTTTGTTTTCATGTGCTAAAAACATTTTATTTGTATCAAGCATGCCAATAGAAAACATAACTCTTGTTCACTCAACTCCCTAGGAGTTCTCAACAAGATGTAAAAATGTGGCTTCCCAACTGTGATCATATAGTTTTTGTTTTGTTTTTTTCCCTAAGAATTGCAGTGGAGCAGTAAATCTAATTGAAGAACTAAAAAGCACCATCAGATCGCACAAGCACCTTTCACTGTTATGTTGCTAGTTGTGATCACTGTCTCATAAATCTCAAGTCTTATACAGATTAAGGATAGAGACCCACCTGAGCTATGGTTCTTTAAATAGCTCAGTTCTTATGTTTTTATAATATGTAACAGTTCTGTGATGCTTTTATGCATTCTGTCTTCTCTTCCTCTTTTTGAAATCTGTTATAAACATTTTCACTATGCATCTGAAAAAAAAAAAAAGGATAGACACCCCAAAAAAGTTTATGAGTAATAACAATAGTCTAAGCACTTTGGAAGTCAATTTAAAATGGCTAATTAAAATCAAGAAGTTCAGATTTCCAGTCAAGATGGCAAAGTAGGTAAATGCTGTGTTTGCCTCCTCTCATGACCACATCAAAATTACAGCTAAACCACACACACACGCACAAAAACCACCATTAAGAATCAGGGAAAGCCAGGATGGCTCAGCGGGTTAAGCACTTGCTTTGCAGCCCCGGGGCCCGAGGAACAAATCCCGGCCCAGGCGGACCCACATGCTGAACTGGGGTGTGCCCCAGTTCAGTTCTTGCCGGGGCCTATGCGGGAGGCTCCCACCCCAGTTCCTCCCCTGCGTAGCCCCACACCCACCTGTGGAGTGAAACTATATGGAAAACTAATGCTGTCAACTATGGAGACTGCTCTGGGCCCTCCCCCTTCTCTCTGTGTCTCTCTGTCTCTGTTTCTCTCTGTCAAAAATCAATAAAAAATAAATCTTTAAAAACAAAAAATGAATCACCAGAATTCTAGCTATACCAAAGCCCTACAGCTAAGGATATAGAGAAGAAGCCACACAAGACTGGTAGGAGGGGCAGAGACCGGAAACAGGCTGGTCCCACACCCATGTGGAGCAGGGAGGGATATCTTGGCTGTGGAGGCCCCCTGGAGAAGTGAAGGAGTCCCAGCCCCACACCAGGCTCCCCAGCCAAGGATTCTAGTGCTGGGAAGAGAAGTCCCACAACTTCTGGCTGTGAAAGCCAGTGTAAATTGTGGCTGAGTGAGAGGAGGAGGGTGACTAGAGACCCAGGCATTCCTCAAAGGGCCCTCATATGGACGTACTTGCTTATGAACTAACTAGCTCAGAACTTCAGCAGTGAAGTAGCAGTTCAAAAGGTGTTAGGGACAACATGGAAGAAACTGAATTGTCTGGGGCTGAAGGGGCACCTTTCTAGTTCTGAAGCTTTCATTCAAAAAAACAAAAACAAAAAACAACCAGAATACAAACAAATAAAAAATCATGCAAACAAATTATTTAAGAGAAAAACTATCAGTGCTTCACAGAGAATTAGGTGATTGGTGGCTACTTCAGATGGAATGGTCAGGGAAGTCAACCTGCAGAGTGACATTTGAATGACAGAAAGGAACCAGCTCTGTGAATATCAAAGGAAAAGCAATCCAGATAAAAGGAACAGCTAGTGCAAAGGCTCTGAACTGTGAAGGAATTTGGCATGTTCAAAGAAAAATAAAACCCACTATTTCTAGAAGATAGTGTACAAAGGGAAGAGTATTGGAAGATAAGAAAAAATATAGTTTAATGTATACAGGAGTTAGACTATGCCAGAATTTGTAAAGCAAGGTGTCCAAGCTTTTGGCTTCCCTTTACCCCATTGGAAGAAGAAGCATGTCTTGGGGCCACACATAAAATGCACTTTAACACTAATGATAGCAGATAATCTGAAAAAAAAAAAAAAAATTTACAAAACCATCTCATTATATTTTAAAGAAGTTTACAGATTTGTGTTGGGCCGCATTCAACGCCATCCTGGGCTGCAAGTTGGACAACCTTGTTGTAGAGTGTTACATTTTAAGTATAAAGGAAAACTAGTGGGGAACTTTAACAAAGGGAGGAGAGTGGGACTTAAAATTACAAAAGATAGGTTTGGCTGCAGGGGTACTCTGGAGATAGATAGCAGAGAAGGGAGTGGAAGCAGAAATGCCAGGTAGGAGGCTATAATGCAGGTGAGCATGAATTGGTTCTTGGACTAGTGTGGCACTGGTGGGACAATTTGAGATATGTTTTAGTAGTAGAATGTCTCTTCCCAGGCCACCTTGCTTCATCCTCAAGTTGATATAATCCACTTTTATGGTCTTCAGTATTGTTACTGTGGAATGTCTTTTATGCAGCATTTCAATAAGAGACAAAGACAGCAGCTGTATGGCCAGAAAGAACAGGATGATTCTGGGCAAGTTTATAATTTGGGTGTGTGTGGAAAGTGTGTGTGTGGGGGGGGCGGGGGGGGACCTCAGTTTCTGCACCCAAACAATGAAAGAGTAGAACTGCATGATCTCAGAGGTCACTTTCAGCTCTAAAATTCTGTAATTCTTCAAAAGTATTATGTCTAGGCTCTACTGGATTTGGATCTGAATGCAATGAAAATTTTTGTGATGGTTTAGTGACTGGCAATACTTCGTGGAAAGATTTACAGCCAGCAATCGAGTAAGAGTGAAGAAAGCCAATGTGGATAGTAGAAGCAGAGTTACCATCCTTGCTACAGACTGGAACCATCCATCTTAACCAGTAATTCTCGTCATCGAGGTTGTAAAGGTTCATGGCATTCATAGAGTGCCTCACATGTTATTAATGGTTGATATCAGGTAAATTCCCATTTGACCCGTTTATTCATTTTTTCTTATAGTCTTTGTGCAGCATAAAATCAAGGCACATTTATGCTTTATGTCAAGAGTCGAATAGTAACACATGGAAGGAATGAACGTTTTGCTACAAACCTTCCTTGGTCAGAATTTGGAGAAAAAAGATTAAAAACTGCTGGAACATCATTCAGACTAGGAAATACCCTTGGTGTCTAGACAGATGCTACAGTAAATAATAACTGCAGGAGTCAAGTAGAAACTTACCTGTGAGAAAATAAATGTGGCATAGCAAGTGAGGGGAGCATTGTCCAATCTGATTTCAGACTTTAAGTTGTGCAGTAGAAGCCAGGATGGCTCAGTAGGTTAAGCAGTTGATTTGTAGCCCTTCAGACCAAGGATTAAATTCTGGCCCTGTCCTGTGCGGACCCATGTGCTAAGCTGTAGTGTGCTTCCCATTATGGGAGGTCCCCAGTTTGGTTCTCCACCACCACCACCACCACCACCACGACCTGGTTTGGCCCCTGGCTTGAAGGGGCATGTCCCCCATGCGGGAGCCTCTCAGCCCAGTTCCCACCCTGCACAGCTCCTACCCACCTGTGTGGAACAAAACCATGTCAAAAACTCATGACGTTCACGGCACTGTTCACACTGGCCAGAACATGGAAACAACCAAAATGCCCTTCGATAGATGACTGGATAAAGAAGATGTGGTACATTTACACAATGGAATACTACTCAGCGATAAGAAATGATGAAATACAGTCATTTCTGGCAACATGGATGGACCTAGAGACTATCTTATTAAGTGAAATAAATCAGAATGAAAGAATCCGGAAAAATATGACCTCACTTATCGGTGGAATATAAAACTGAAAGTTACAAAGACACAGAGACCTATGGACACACCCAATAACTTGGTGATTGCCTGAGGGAAGGGGAGGAGGGGGGAG
>PVKE010033031.1:0-18151 GCA_004027555.1 Craseonycteris thonglongyai
CAAATTTTCCTTCCCCCCGACCTCCTTCCTTCCTTCCTTCCTTTTTCCCCTTTCTTTTTGTAATAGTGGGCTTTCTGAGCATCTGGGCCACCCATGCATGATGGAATTGGCACTGTTTAGCAAATGCTTTAGTTCTCTCAACATCATCCCTATGATTCAGATGGCAGAAACAATTTGTCCCTCTCTTATTTTACAAACCCTCCCCCCCCACCAAATTGAACCTTCATGTCCTAACAACATTTCTAAATGGATCTTCTCTCCCCCACTGGTATGACTTACTACTTTTACCTTTACTGATTTCCTACAACCCCCACAGTCTGTTTCTGAACTCTGTTATGTTTCAGTGAGGGAAAATATGCCCTAGTTTTGCTCAAGTACCATATTGATTTAATCATTCCTGACTTTAAACATTTCTGAATTCTTTAAACAAATTTGTATTTAGTTTTTTGAACTGGTTTAATAATTTTACTTTAAAAAAAAACCAAAAAAAAATGTGTTTATTGGCATAACAAGTATTATAGCTATATTCTTCCCTCTGCTTTTTATTATTTTTCTTTTTGGTGCCTTTTTCTTATTTATTTTTGCATTGTTGTTTATGTCTATATTCTTCCTCTTCACATCATTCCACACCTTGAATTGGAAAAGTTTTTAGTACCACAAGTTGTTACCTTTGTGTCTTTATATACTTTAAAATCTGTATTTTAAAATTCACCCACTTGAGATTCAAAACATCAATTTTGATACCCAGGTGAAAGATGAAGAAATTAGCTCACTAATGTTACCTTCTTCATCTTTTATAATTCCCCTTGACTTTAATTGTAGTAATTGGGATTTTTGGCTCAGTTTTTCTTCAGATGTAATTGTCTTCCCTGCCTTGCTTGAAAACTGTTTTTCTGGTTTGGAAAACTAGTGAACAGCTTATAGATATATATTGCAGGGAAATGAGCCTCACATGAGATGGTTACAGTTTGTTCTGTGGCTGTAGTTTGACCTTTTCCTGCTTTCAGTTCTCATATTTTCAAGAAGAGGATTGTTGGTAGGTCACTTACAGCCCTAATGGTGTACATTAATAAATAAGAAATAAAAAATAAATGAAATAAACATACAGTTCAAGATATTAGAAAAAGAACAAAATGAATCTTTCGTTTTTAAAGATTTTATTGTTTTTGACAGAGACAGAAAAGCGGGAGGGCCCAAAGCAGTCTCCATAGTTGTACATCATCAGTTTCTGACATGGTTTCATTCCATACAGGTGGGTGGGGGCCGTGCAGGGTGGGAACTAGGCTGGGGGCCTTCTGCATGGGAGGTACGCCCCCTTGAGCCAGGGGCTGACTCGGAGAGGGAGCAAGAACTGAATTGGGGGTTTCCTGCATGGGAAGCACACTCCAGTTCAGCATATGGGTCTGTACGGGCCAGGGCCGGGACTTGATCCTCAGTCCCCAGGGCTGCAAAGTGAGCACTTAACCCACTGAGCCATCCCAGCTTCCCAACAAAATGAATCTTACAGAAAACCAAAATAAGTCTTGTACAGTGATTTATACTGCAAGAGAGAAAAGTAGAAATAGATGAGTTAGAAAACAGTAAATCAGATAGGTGCTTAATTAAATCAAATGGGTGCTTCTTTAGAAAACCAATAAAATATATAAACTATTAGGACAAATGACAGAAAGCACAAGAAGGAAAAAATGGTAAACAACCACTGATGCATAAATACTTGAAAGAATTATCAGAATCTATTTTCCTCAACTTTCTATAAGTAATTTGAAAACTGGGGTGAAATGGATGATATTTTAGAATATAAATTACCACAACTGACACCACAAGAGAGAAGATTTCAACAGAACAATTGCCATTGAAGAAATGCCAGATAGTTTCACAAGTAAATTCTATACAACTTCTAAGGAAAATATAATCAACATTGTTTAAGATGTTTTGTGACAAAGAATAAAAATGAGAACTTAAAAAAATGTGTTTATAAAGACAGCATAATATTTGAATTCAAAATCTTAACAAAATAGCACCAAAATAGGGATGCCAGGATGGCTCAATGGGTTGAGCACTTGCCTTGCAACTGTGAGGTCCGGGGATCGAACCCCGGCCCCAGTCCGTGCAAACCCATATGCTGAACTGCGGCACAACTGGTACCCACCGAGTCCAATGACTAAGGTTCTTGCCTTCTGTGGGAGGCCCCCCCAGTTCAGTTCCCACCCTGCACCGCCCTGCATCCACCTATGTGGAATGAAACTGTCACAGCTAATGATGTACAACAATGGAGAGTGGTCTGGGTCCTACCCTCTTTCTCTCTCTCACCTCTCAAACAATAAAATAAATCTTTAAAAAATTAAAATAGGGGAAGCCAGGATGGCTCAGTGGGTTAAGCGCTCACTTTGCAGCGCCAGGGACCGAGGATCCAATCCCGGCCTCGGCCCATGCGGAACCATATGCTGAACTGGGAGCTCCCCCAGTTCAGTTCTCTCTCTCTCTCTGTCTCTGTCTCTCTTTCTCTCTCTCTGTCAAAAATAAATAAATAAATAAAAACATATTTAAAAAAAAAATTAAAATAGCACCAAAAAAAGGAAATTACAGACAAATCTCGATTATAAATGTTGGTATAAAATCTTAATAAAAAGTCATGTTGAAATAACACAATAGTCAAGAGTGATAATTCCAGAAATACAGATGTGGTTGCATTGTCTTCCTTTATCTAAAAACTGTCAAAAACATTAACCTCTGTAGGTTTCAGTAACTTTGATTCCCCTGTTTTATTTTGGAAATTTCTGTTCTGCTAGCATTAAATAAAGAAGACATCTGCCTTCTTAATATCTTTTAGACTTGGATTATGTATGGATGACCAAGGGATTATCTCCAAACCCTGACATTTATGAAGAAAAATTATCCCAGGCAATGATAATGGAAAGACCTACTACCTACAACTTTGAATGTTCTGCATTAGAGGAAAACTGGAAATGTAAAGACTTGCTTGAGAGAGAGCCAGTAAGTCTGAAGCCACATTTTAGGCAAGAGACAGTCACTCATGTAGATGCACTTACTGAGAAAAGAGACCACTCTAACAAGTCTGAGGCAGTTTTTCATCTGAATGCATTATCTTATATAAAGCAGGTATTTCCCATTGAAGAGAGAATGTATAATTTTGACATAGATGAGAAAAGCTTAAAAATACATTCATGTATAAAGATGCACAAGCAAATCTATGAAGAAAAGAAACTTTTAAAATGTAGTGACTGTGAGAAAACATTTAGCAAAATCTCAACCCTTACTCTTCATCAAAGAATTCATACCAGAGAGAAACCCTATGAATGTATTCAGTGTGGGAAAACTTTTAGTCAGAGAGCCCACCTTGCTCAACATCAGAGAGTACATACAGGAGAAAAACCCTTTGGATGTACTGAATGTGGGAAAGCCTTCAGCCAGAGTACTAATCTTACTAAACATCAGAGAGTTCATACTGGAGAGAAACCTTATCAGTGTAAGCAGTGCACTAAAGCCTTCAGGCAGCTTGCACATCTCACTCAGCATCAGAGAGTCCATACTGGAGAGAAACCCTATGAATGTATTGAATGTGGGAAGGCTTTTAATGCTTGTTCATCCCTAGCTCAACATCGAAGGATTCACACTGGAAAAAGGCCCTATGAATGCGTTGACTGTGGAA
Organism: Craseonycteris thonglongyai; assembly: GCA_004027555.1. Lineage (NCBI taxonomy): Eukaryota > Metazoa > Chordata > Mammalia > Chiroptera > Craseonycteridae > Craseonycteris > Craseonycteris thonglongyai. Next base: position 3,671 of record PVKE010033031.1, read on the forward strand.
AAGCATTCAGGCAGAATGCTTCTCTCATACGTCATCGGAGATACTGTCACACTGGAGAGAAACCCTTTGACTGCATTGACTGTGGGAAAGCTTTCACAGATCACATAGGACTTACTCAGCATAAGAGAATTCATACTGGAGAGAGACCCTACAAATGTAATGTGTGTGGGAAGGCTTTTAGCAATGGATCATCACTGACTGTACATCAGAGGATTCACACAGGCGAGAGACCTTATGAATGTGTACTCTGTGGGAAAGCCTTTAGCCATCGTGGCTCACTTTTTCATCATCGAAGAGTTCATACTGGAGAGAAACCCTATGAGTGTAAGGAATGTGGGAAAGCTTTTCAGCAGAGCACACACCTTGCTCATCATCAGAGAATTCATACTGGAGAAAAACCTTATGAATGTAAGGAGTGCAGCAAAACTTTCAGCCAGAATGCACACCTTGCACAACACCAGAAAATACACACGAGAAAAACCTTATGAGTGCAAGGAGTGTGGTAAGACCTTCAGTCAGACTGCACACCTTGTTCAGCACCAGAGGATCCATACTGGTGAAAAGCCTTATGAATGTATTGAGTGTGGGAAGGCCTTTAGTGATGGCTCTTATCTTGTTCAACATCAGAGACTCCACACTGGCAAAAGACCATATGAATGCCTTGAATGATAGAAGGCATTCAGAGAGTATCCTTGACTTGTCACCAAAGATGTCATATGGGTGAGAAACCTTATGAATGTAACGTGTGGGAAAGCCTTTAGCCATCGTAAATCCCTTTCTCTACATGAAAGGATTCATACAGGAGAGAAACCTTATGAATGTCAGGAATGTAGCAAAGCATTCAGCCAGATTGCCCATCTTACTCTACATAATCCATACTGGAGAAAGGCCCTATGAATATAAAGAACGTGGAAAAGCCTTCAGGCAGAGTGTACATCTCATTCATCATCAGCAAATTCATACTGGAGGGTTGTCCTTGGTTCTTCCTTCTTCACCTGCATACCATCAAGTCTTCTAGATTCAGTCTTCTAAATAGCCCTAGAATCTATTCACTTTTTCTCAATCCATAGCTTATCATCATAGTCCAAGATGCAGCCATCTCATTTGGATTTCTGCAATAGTGTCATAGCCATTTTCCTTCTTGTTCCCCTCAAGTGCATTTTTTAATGTGGTAGCCAGCTTACTCTCTTAAAAATAAAAATTTGTATTCATGTCATTTTTCCATTCAAAGCATATATTTTGAAGAACATGTTAGATAATCCTTTAAGGGGATTAACGCATAATGCTTTGCCAAAAATTAGTGCCATTAGGTAAAGGTTTCCTTACAATGAGTGAACCAGTAGAGGTCAAGACTAAGAAACCTACAGATCTTAGAACAGCGGTCTCTTTACTCTCCCAGTAAGTAAGAAAGATGAACACATTCAGAATTGAAGGTTGTGTGATAATGCAAGGTAACATGTAGCTTACAGCTCCCTCTTTATGAATAAATATAAGGACACATAGCATTGTTGATGAGGGCCTTTCCCTGCACCTGGTACTTAGAAGTGAAGATAGGCCAATTAGAACAAAAGTTTGGTAGAATGCAGGATTAACCAGGGGACAGTATTAAAAACAAACTAGGATAAGCAAGCTAGAATACTCAACTATATTAATAGCCATGAAATAAACTGAAAAAAGTTATTTCATTATTTTCTCCAGTAGACAAGTATCACAGATAATTCTTGTGATATTTATATTGTTCTAGAACATAAAATACAGTAAAGCTTCCCATCTTGTTCTATGAGACTGAAGACTGATACCAAAACAGAAAACCAAATAAACTGTAATTAGCTTATGAATGTATATGTTAAAATATAGTTAAACTTATTTTTTTAAGTTTTAAAAAATAGAGTAAATGGAAAGGTAGACATGCTCCTATATAGAAAGACTCAGGCTGGAAAGATATTTCTCCCCACATTAAGTATGTAAATTTATTGATATTCCAATTAAAATCCCAATGCATTTTAAAGTTGATAAGCTCAATTTTACCATCTATGGAATTGTGATACATCTAGAAATGTAGTCATACATTGGGAATATAGTATTCATTCAGTTAACAGTGAGCATTTACTAATGTGCCGGGCACTGGTTTAGGTGCTGGGAAGAAAGGGTGCATAATGTACAAAAAAGTTTTGCCCTCAATTCTAGTGAGAGAAGACAAAAAAAAAAAAAACCAAACAAACACTGAAATACACTCTATGTGGTAAGTACATACATAATATGTATTATGATGAGGAATGTTCTAAAGAGGGAGATAAGGAGTTCTGGGAGGAGTGTCTTACTGCCCCCAGAATATGTGGGCATTGGAGATAGGGGAGAGGGAAGAATGAGAGGTAACCTTCAGGCACAAAGGGTGTGATGAGAATAGTCATGGTAGTCCTAAGGCAGATAGCTACAACACTTCCAGTGTTGCAGGAAGAGAGAATTGATGGTTTAACAAGGATCATGAGAGTTTATTTACTCCATCAGTAGTGATTTAGAGGCTGGTGGAGGGTATTTTTCTATAACAGCCTTATTGAGATATAATTTACATACCATACATTTCACCAATTTAGAGTATATGATTCAATAACTTTTACATTCAAAGTTGTGCAACCATCACCAGTTAATTTTAGAACATTTTTTAATCAACCAAAAAGAAATCCCAAGTCCTTTAGTAGTCCCCCTCCCCTGGAGGAGTACTCTTACCTGGAGCACCAGAGCTCTTGGTTTCCCTCATGACTACTGCCAATGGCAATATAGAGGATCATATGAGGGGAGCTCATCCAGAGGAATTGACTGCTAGAAAATGGAGATGGGTGGTCTTACCCAGAGTATGTGGAGCCTCTAGACTGTCCTTATATATGATGAAAAGGATTCTTCATTGCATTGTGTAAAAGATGGAGTGCTCAAATGGTGTTAGGATACTGAGCTCTTTGGAGAGATACAGATTGATCCCTTGCACACCAATGAAGCCCTGAAAGATTAAAGATCTAAATGTAAGATATTAAGGTACAAGAAAAACTTAGAGTGTTTTTATAACTGGCTTGAGGCAGACCTTCAGCATTACACATAACCCAGGAGCTAATGTTAAACTAAATAACATTTCTGTGTGGATAACATCAGAGTAAAAATTAATAGACAAATGAAGAACTGCAAGAAAATGTTTGCAACAAATAAAGGATAATCCCTGATATTCAAAGTACTATTACAAATCAATAACAGTAACATCTGCAACTCAGTAGGAAAATAGACAAAGCTAACAGCCAATTCACAGAAGATGAAATAAAAACAGTTAATGAAAATTACCCAATATCACCAGCAATCAGGAAATAATCACAAAATAATGTGCTATATCTACTTTCACCCTCTCTCCCTGTGGATTGATTTTTAAATCATAAAAGAGTGATAATACCCAGTTTTGGTTAACATGTAAGAAGCAAGACAGTTCCATTGTCAGTTATATAATTTGCCATATGTATATATTATTTGACTCATTATTCCTCAGAAACCAAAGTGTACAAAGGTAGGTAAATGTACAATGGCAAAAAAACCCAAAACAAAACAAAAAAACAATTTATAAAGGTAAACTATTAGGGTAATGTGTCAGTGGTAAGTTAATTGCTGTGTGTTCATTCAATAGAGATATGCAGTTGTTGAAAAAAAATATATAGGTGTGTATATAGCCATAGAGAGATAACTGCTATGCTAAAGAAATGTTTTCAGATCTGTATTCTAGTATAAACTCATGATTGTAATATCAAAAATAAAGCCTAAAGAATATTTTTTCTGTTTTTCTCTGCCCAGTTTTTCTTGCCTCCACCTTTTGTCTACACCATCCCTTCTTTTCCACTGAATAACTGGCATCTGGTTCTGATGAACCTGGCCAGTGAAATTCTCTGGAGTTTGAAAGGCAGTTGGGTCTGTGTCATCCAGTGACAACTCTGTGAAGAAGTGACACTGATTTTGTCATGGTTGTGATCTTTGGACTCACCCTAGAGTTTTTGCTTTCCTCAACTACCCATTATCTTTCCAATTCTTCACGATGGGCTTATGGGGGGACCCTCCCCCCCAAAAAAAAATGGAATTATTTTCTGGACCGGGGGCCCCTTGTAGTACAAGCTTCCCCCTGCTCGGTGAGTGCAGGCATTGTGTGAGGCAGCATTCGGCTTTACTGAATTTTTTTTGGAGACTTAACACATTTGCCCATTTCATGATGGGTGATTTATGTGAACAATGTGCAGCATGACAATGTACCTGCCCACACCGTACTGAGTGTTCAGTCATTTTTGACCAAAAACGGCATGACTCCTGTGCCCCACACTCCCTAATTATTTACTCAGTCTTGCTTCAAGTGACTTGTTTCCCTGGATATCAAAAGTCCTCAAAGGGAAACATTTTGCCATTGTGGAAGAGGTGAAATCAACAAACAAAAATGGCTGAATCACTAAAAGGCATCAAAATCAACAAGTTCAAAAACTGTTTTGAGCACTGGAAAAAGCATCTTGAGAAGTGTATTGCATCAAACGGAGAGTACTTTGAAGTTGACTGAAGTTTAAACATAAGAATAAATATGGGAAAGCTGGGATGGCTCAGTGGGTTAAGCACTTGCTTTGAAACCCTGGGGACTGAGGATCAAATCCCGAGCCTGGCCCATGTGGACCCATATGCTGAACTGGGAAATGCCCCCAGTTCAGTTTTTGCCGGGGCCTATGTGGGAGGCTCCTGGCCCAGTTCCTCCCCTGCGCAGCCCTGTGCCCACCTGTGGAGTGAAACTATATGGAAAACTAATGCTGTCAACTATAGAGACTGCTCTGGGCCCTCTCCCTTCTCTCTGTCTCTCTCTCTTTCTCTGTCAAAATCAATAAAATAAATCTTTTAAAAAAAAAAAATACACAATTTTTAAAATAACTGCAATTTTTTTGGGGGGAGTGGGGGGTCCCCCACTGTATATTGCTCATTTGCCAACAATTAAAGAAACGTATCCAGTACAGAATTTGGTGTGAAGATTGGGTGATAGGCAATAGAATCTTGGGAAAATCTGAAGTGTTGGAGAATAATCTCCTATTTCTTTTCTAGCCTAGGAAAGTAGCAACTGGTGTACTGGACAAATAACAAGTGAATTATCATCAGTTGGAATCACCTGAGGGTCCTGGATAGTGACAGTTTTAAGAGGAAGAGAAATGTGAAGTCCAAAGAGTGTATATGATGCTGGTATCTAACTGCTTTGGGTAATTTGAAATTCCAATCGTACTTCTAGCAAAACATTTCAACTAAAGGTCTTTTCATGATATTTTTGAGTGATGTCTTACATTGCTTGAAGTCATAGGATTAAACTTGCTCAAAACAAAATTGAGATACTCCTTTTATGGGTTGTTAATAAAGTAGATGCTGGTTACATTTCATATTTTATTGCAGAGTGGTTGTTATGGACTGGATTGAATTGTATCCAGTCTCCCCAAATTCATATGTTGAAGCCCTAAACCCCAACACAACTATTTGGAGATAGGGTCTTTAAGATGGAAATTAAGGTTAACTGATGTGATATGGGTGGGGCCCTAATTTGATAGAACTGGTATTATAAGAAGAGGAAGAGACACAAGAGTTACTGAGAAAAGTGACAACTGAGAAGTGTTTCTGGCCATTTGCCCCAGAATGACTGACCTTTACAGGAAGTTGGTCTGGAGGTGACACTGGAGCTGTGGGCTCAGTTGAGGGAATCAGCATTTCTAGATCACAGTGGGAAAGAACACCCACTGCAGATGAAGCTTTCACACAAGTATTTGTTCTCCCTGTATCCATGGAGCCTGGAACTCAGAGTGCATTTATCTCATGGAATGTTCTGGAACACTCCTCATAAGGGCAATAAGTGATCTCTGTGGGCTGCTGTTCTTGCCAGTAAACTAAGAATATGGTTCCTGAAAGGAGAGAGTCTGATTTACCAATGATCCAAAGTAACTCAAGTTGGGACTGGCACCATCAAGATAGCTTTCTACCCAATATTCCTGAGTTTTTAATTGATATAATTGGTATTTTAAAATATAGGGTATCAGAAGAAATAAGAGATTTTAATCAAATTCCAAATAATGTTAGAAAGTGATCAAAAGAGAAAATTGACTCAATAAGTTAAATACACATAAGTAGCTTACAATGAATATTAACATCAAAAAATCAAAATGATTTAGAAAGCACACATTGTTTTGAAAATGAAACAGATGTAAGGCTTTTTTTGGGATCTATAAAATCAATTATGTAAACTTATCAGTTGAAAGTATTTTTTAAGATCTGCTCTCAGAGTGTTTTCTTCTTTGGGGAAACAAAAAGTTATCCTGAAAATATCACTACAATATGTAGAACAGGGGTCTTGAGAGCAAGATTTGAAGTGATGAAGTAATCGTTTAAAATGCATCAGGATGGTGGGATGGCTCAGCAGGTTGAGTGCTTGTCTTGCAGTCCCAGGGTCTGAGGATAAAATCCTGGCTGGCCCTGGCCAGTGAGGACTCATATGCTAAGCTAAGGTGTGCCCTAGTTCGGTGCTCACCAAGGTGAACACCCCAGGTAGGAGGCCCCCAGCTCATGGGGACATGCCTCCCATGTGGGAGGCCCCTGACCCGGCTCCTGCCCTGCGAGGCCCCGCACCCACCTGTGGAATGAAACTATATGGAAAGCTAATGTACAACTATGGAGACTGCTCTGGGCTCTCCTCCTTCTCTTTGTCTCTGTCTCTGTCAAAAACAATAAAAATACATCTTAAAATGCATGAGTATTGTGTAAATAACTAAATGCAGAAAAGGTTGCCGATTATTCCAGACTTCCAGAAAGCGAAAAAGGAAAAAAATTATTAGGACCTAAGTTAAAAAAAAGGGGGGGAAGAGGATGGAGGAGGAGGATTGTATATAGAAGTTAGGTATCAGTGAGGCTCCTGGTGGGAAGGTGGGAAGGGAGGCTCAGTCTGGTTCCACCCCCAACTGTGATCTTGCAGCGTCTCTGCCTCTGGAGAGGTCACAGAGGGGACAGTTGGTTGCTGGATACAGGAACACAGGCCCCAGTTCTGAGATTTGGAAGGTTGAAAAGAGTCCTGGGGAGGGTAAAGGTCTGCTCGTCTGGTATAGAAGATCAGATGGGGCTGTCGGTGACAAGGCAGCCAGCCCCCTGAGCAAGGTGAGGGACAGTGCTGTGAACTGGGTGTGTCACCCACCCTAGATTCATATGTTGAAATCTAATCCTAAGGTGATAACATTAGGAGGTAGGGTCTTTGGGAGGAGCAGAGCCCTCATGAATGGGATACCAGCCCAGCTCACAGAGTGGGGGCCATATTCCATCCCTTGTGTCCTCTCAAAAATCAACTCCGTATGTGGCATGTGCACTGAGAACCCATCATATTGGTAATGTTATCTGGCAGTATGTCCTCTCCCTTTATCTGAGAGTAGTATGTCCTCATGTTCCCCATTTGGGCATTTCTGATACTCAGAGGTCCTCCGGCAGGCAATTGGCTATGGGTCATTTGTGGTGATGGGACAATTGAAACAAAAAATGAGCCACATCACAAAACCAGTACCCTGGGGCTGGGAATGGACTAGACAGGACATGCTGGGGGGTGGATGAAGGTACAGACCTGCCTGGACACAGACGTACCTCAGTATCACCCAACTCTCACACCAGCGGCTGGAATTTTGGATCCTGAGCCAGGCACTCTGGAAGAAAGAGACTCAGCCTGCAGTCCCTGTAGCCCCTCCCAGTCCACCCTTCCTTGGGCCAGAGAGAGAGACAGACACACAGACACACAGAGACAGCAACAGCAGTGATGCCTCTGTATTAGAGGAACCAGGTACCTGCCTTGGTACCATCTGGTTCCCAGAGCTTTTCTTTCTGGGAAGTAGGAGGAAAGGCAGATAGTGGAACTCCCAGCTGGAAGCTGTTATGTGAGTGAGGTTGGGATGGTGATTTTGCCCACAACAGGAACTTCAGACCCGCAGGGTCTCAGGGGTTGGGCAGCTCTGGAAGATCCTCTAGTCCGGGGGTGGTGAACCTATGGCACGCATGCCCAAAGTGGCACGCGGAGCAATTATTTCGGCATGCGGAGCTGTGAATACCATTTAAAAATTTATTGTTTATGCTCTTATAGACATAAAAATAATCAATACCTCCATCTCACTCAATGGGTTCGCACATGAGTCGAGCGAGTATACTCTTATTTCATAAACTTTGGCACTCAATCGCCAAAAGACTCGCCACCCCTGCAGTCCCACCTCCCCAGGTGCACTAATCTGAGAGGGCTGCCATAACCAAATACTACAGCCTGGGTGACTGAAACACAGAGATTTGTTTTCTCAGTTCTAGAGGCAAGATCAAGGTGTTAGCAGAATTGGTTTCTCCCGAGGCCTCTCTCCTTGGCTTTTACACACTGTCTTCTTCCCATATCTTCACATGGTCCTCCCTCTGTGGGTGTCTGTGTCCTAATCTCTTATAAGGACACTGGTCAGATTGGATTAGGAACCATCCAAATAGCTTCATTTTATAACTCAGTCACCTCTTCAAAGACCTTATCTCCAAATATGGTTCAATTCTGAAGTCCTGGGGGCAAGGACTTCAACATATGAATTTGAAGGGAGTGGGGGAGGGGATGCAAGTCAGCTCAACACCAAATTTCAAGGTCTCTAAGATGTCTCAGATGCAAGTTAAGATCCCAGTAAAAGTTTATCACAGGCAACAAGGGATGAGGACTCTGCTCCACTTACTTTCTCAGGGAGGCAGGACCCTGAGACAAAGACAGAGAGAAACAGAAGGGGGAGAGCCCAGAGTAGTCTCCATAGTTGACATTGGTTTTCTATTTTTCCACATGATTTCCTTCCAGCCAGATGGGTGGGACCATGCAAGACTGGAACCAGGCCTGGGGCCTCCCTTGTGGACACATGCCCTCAAGAGCTGGGGGCTGAACCAGGGGCCTCTGACATGGGAAGCTCACCTCAGCAAGAGCTGAATTGGGGCCACACCCCAGTTCAGCATATGGGTCCACGTGGGCTGGGGCCAGGACCGGGACTCAATCCTGGGACCCCAGGGTTGAAAATTAGCGTGCAACCTGCTGAGCCATCCTGGCTTCCTCCTTTACAATTTTTTAAACTGTGGATTGTTTTTTATTTTGAAAAAAGTTTCTTACATATTTTGGATATTAACCCCTTAACAGATATTTGGTTTGCAAATATTTTCTTCCATTCCATAGGTCACTCTTTCACTGTTGTTTGCTTTTCACAGATTTTATTTTTGTGTCAACATATATCTTATTTCTCTGGGATAAATGCTCAGAGGTGCAATTTTCAGGTTGGATGGCATTTAGTTGTTGCTTTTTTTTTAACTAACTTCTAAACTGTTTGGAAGTTACTGTATCATGTTACAATCCTACAGCACTTACAACACACACACACACACACACACACACACAGAGGCAACATCAAATATTGGTGAGGATTTGGAGAAGCTGACATCTCATAAGTGCTGTAGGATTGTAAGATGGTACAGTTAACTTTCAAACAGTTTGGAAGTTAGTTTAAAAACAAAACAAATAACAACAACAAAAACTAAATGCCATCCAACCTGAAAACTGCACCTCTGGGCATTTATCCCTGAGAAATAACGTATATGTTGACACACACACAAAAAGATGTTCAACATCATTTTCATCATCAGGAAAATGCAAGTCAAACCACAGTGAGATGTCACCTCTAACCTGTTAGAATGTCTATTATCAAAAACGGGAAGCCAGGATGGCTCAGTGGGTTAAGTGCTCACTTTGCAGCACCAGGGACCGAGGATTGAATCCCGGCCCCGGCCTGTGCGGAACCATATGCTGAACTGGGAGCTCCCCCAGTTCAGTTCTCTCTCTGTATCTCTCTCTCTCTCTCTCTCTCTCTGTCAAAAATAAATAAATAAATATTAAAAAATATATTTAAAACAAAACAAAACAATACAAAACAAAACAAAAGTGTTAGACAATGTGGAGAAATTGGAACCTTTGTACACTGAAGGTGGGAATGTATTATAAAGTGATGCAGCCACTATGGAAAACAGAACATATTTTCCTCCAAAAAAATTAAAAATAAAGCTACCCCATGATTCAGCAATCTCACTTCTGGGTATGTGTCCAAAAAGACGCAAATCAAGGTCTTGAATAGGTATTTCCACTCCATTGTTCATTGCAGCATTATTCATGATAGCCCAGATGTGGAGGCAACCCAAGCATCTATCAATGTATGAGTAGATAAAGAAAATGTGGTATGAACATACAATGGAATATTTTCCAGCCTTCAAAAGAAGGAAATCCTGCTACATGCAACATGAATGAAACTTGAGAACATTGTGCTGAAAGAAGCCAGACACAGAAAGACATACTGCATTTATATGAAGTATCTAAAATAGTCAAACACATAGAAGCAGAGACTAGAATGCTGGTTGGCAGAGTCTAATCGGAGGGGGTAAGTGGGGAGTTATTCAACAGGTATAAACTTTCAGTTATGCAAGATGAACAAGTTCTGGAAATCGCCTGTACAATATTGTGCCTATAGTTAATCCTGTTTTGTACACTTAAAATTTTGTTTGGAGGGTAGATCTCATGTTAAGTGTTCTTACCACAATAAAATGAAAAGAAACCTGGAATAGCCCTAAACTGGGAACATCCCAAATGAGGTTCCAAAAGTGTGGTACATTAATACTGTGGAATAACCTAGCAATAAAGTAACAAACTATTGATAACATATAATATCTTGGATAAATTTCCAGAGAATTACGTTGAATGAGTAAAATGCCTATTGCATAACATTTTTGAAATGACATAATTATAGGTACGGAAAACAAATTGGTGACATTCGGGGACTGAAGGAGGAGGTGTGGAGGAAAGTGGGTGTGGCTGTGAAAGGGCCACATGAGGCATTCCAGTAATGGTGCAACTGTACTGTATCTTGACAATATCAATATTAGTGTCCTATTTGTGCCTCTGCAATGTCATTGTTCAGGGGAACTCAGTCAAGGGCATGTGGAATCTCTCAGTATGGTTTCTGTATTTGTTACAACTTTACGTGAATCAAAGGTTGTCTCAAACTATTTAATTAAAAAACCATTAATCACCACCTAAGGTGGTGAGCTTCTGTTTGCGTGTTTGTGGTCACTGCGACATTCAGCATATGCTTTTGTACTTGGCTTTGTGGTTTGTGGAACCCAGCCAAAGGCCTGATTCCTTCCTCAGCTCCCCTCACTTTCCTCTCTTGTGACACTTGTTTGTACCACTTTCCTCTTTTAGAAAGTAGCTTGGTTGTGAGGATTGACGTTCATACATCAGAAAAATGTCAAGAACAGAAGATGGTACAAGGGAACTCATAATATGTAGGGTTAATACTTTTTAAAAAATTATTATGATCATTTGCTTCTTTGCATCTCTGTATGTTTTACCAATTTTCTACAAATCAGCATGATTATTAGATTGAAGAAAGTTGCCCAAGTTTCTTTGGACTGCAGAATGTCTGGAGATGTGCTGTAGCTTCTTTTCTCCGCCTCCACCCATATCTCTCTTTCTTTGGAGTCCCCCCACCTTCCTCCCTAAGCAGTCCTCCCTCCCATCCCTCCCCTCTTCTCTATCCCTCCTTCCACCCAGAACCCTACTTAAAAAAAATAATAATTTTTTTAACTGTTTTTGACAGAGACAGAGACAGAGAAGCGGGAGGGCCCAGAGCAGTGTCTAGTTGTACGTCATCAATTTTCCGCATGGTATTGATCCACACAGGCGGGCGGGCAGTGAAGGAGGAACGCGCCCTCCCACTCCCCGCGCGCGAGCTGGGCGGGAGGGGCTCCCACATGGGAAGCTCCACCCAGCGAGAACCGAGCTGGGGTTCGCACCCCAGTTCAGCATATGGGTCCGCATAGGCCGGGGCCGGGACTTGATCCTCAGTCCCAGGGCTGCAAGGCGAGTGCTTAACCCGCTGAGCCATCTCGGGTTGCCCCAACCCTACTTTTACTCTCCTCCCACTTCCGCCCTTTTCCTCTTACAGGTCTTTGTTCCTCCTCATCCCTCTTCCCATTTGTTCTTATTTCTTCTAGCTCTCTTCCTCTCCTCATCCTTCCACCCAATCCCTTCTCCACTTCTCATCCCTCCTCACCTGTCCGCACATCCTATTCCCCTTTCCATCCTTTACCTTTACTCGCTTCTCATCTTCTGCCCCCTCGCTTTCAGCCTCCACCCTTCCTCACTCATTCCTCCCTTCTCCACCCGGTCCCGATCCCTGACCTCTCCCTCCTTATCCTCCTCCTTGTTCCCGCCTCTCTCCCTTCCTCCACCCTCTCTGCTGCCCTTCTGCTCGCCCTTCCCAGTCAATCCCCACGGAAGCCCCGGCCCCTTGGCGAGCTCGCCCTGGGGTCCTCTACCAGCAGATGAAGGCGAGCGGTGGGGTCTGGGGTTCCGGTCGATTCGGCGCCGTCGCTGGGGAGGCGGCGGCGCGCGGGCTTCTGGGAACTGTAGTCCACCCTTCCGCGCGGGCGCAGTACTGCCGGGCTGGCCTAGCGGGCGCCGGTCATTGTCCTGTCAGGGGCCGTGCGGTGAGTCTGGCTGCGGGCAGGGCAAGGGCGGGAGGAGAGGGGGAAGGGGCGGGCTGAAGAGAGAGTGGGGGCCCCACCAAGCGGCGTGTGGACCCACGGGAGGGGGGGGGTGGCTCAGGTAAGGGGTGTATGGACTCAGGGGAGGGCGTGTGGGCCCAGGTAAGGGGTGTGCGGACTCACGGGAGGGCGTGGGAGCTCAGGTAAGGGGCGTGTGTGGGTCCAGGTAAGGGGCCTGTGGACCCAGGGGAGGGTTGCAGGCTCAGGGAGAGGATTTAAGGGTTGGGGAGAGGAAAGCTGTTACTAACCTAATTTGACTGGATGGTGAATCTTATTGTGCCTGTGAGTGTGTGTGTGTTGAGCTGAGACTCCAGCGCTGTCTGTATCTGTGAGTGCCTGTATGTATGTCACCTTGCGTGTGTATGTGTCTGTCTGGGTGGCTTCCTGTGTCCTTGCCTTTGCCTGTGTGTGTGTGTGTGTGTGTGTGTGTGTGTGTTACCTTCCTTGGACTCTGGGGTGGGGTGGGGGTCTCTCTGTGACTGGTGCCCACCAGATAGTCTTTGCCTGTCTCTATGGGAGGTCTCTGGGTGACTGCCTGTGTCCATATCTGTGTGTGTGTCTACCTTTATTTCTGTCCATGGTGTCTCAGTGTGAGGGTGCCATACGGTTGTACATCTATGTTCATACTCTCCCTCTTTGTCTGTGTCTCTGGGTATTAGCGTGTTGATGAGCATGGAGGGGGGAGGGGTGTCTCTCCTGTCTGTGTCTTTACCTGTCTCTGTGTGTCCACCTGTGTCTCTGTGCCTGGGCATTGCTGAGTGTTCATATGTGACTGTCAGGGTGGGTGTAAGTGTGTGGGTGCATCTGGGCGTGTCTTCCCAAAAGCATGTGAAAGACTATGCACACTTGGACAGGTGGGCCCGGCAGAGTTACCTGCCTTCTTGCCCCAGATTCCTCAGCTCCTTCCTGCCCTTCAGAGCCACTTCTGGTGACAGGGTGTAGGGTTTCCCACAGGGCCTTCTTAAGGAGGGGAGAGTCAGAGACCCCCATCCCATCCTGACCAGAGGTTGATTTGTTCAAGGCTTTTGTGTTGGGCACTTAGTACTCTTTCTGGCACTGCTGAGACTACCTCATTTATAGACCTCCCAGTAACTCTGAGGCAGGAACTCTCATTATCCCCATTTCAAAGATGGGAAAACTGAGACTCAGAGACTTTCAAGTGAATCACCGAACTCTACACCCAGGCATTCAGGTTCCAGAGCCCCCATGCCTAACCTCCCAACAGATGAGAAATCCTTCTTTCCTTTGGACTTCTCTGAGACAAAGTTGTAGAATTTTTCCCTGTGGGGATTTTTCCTTAGAAACAATGGAAGGAAGGAAATGCCAGAAAGCTCAGCTATGAGAAGAGGAATTAGGGAGCTCCTGGCTTTGCAGCCACACAGATCTCAGGCCACACTAGTTCAACAGTCACTAGGCCCATGCACATGTCACTTCCAGGGCCACTGCACCTTCCTGCCCTTTCTCAAAAACCAATTATAGTTAGTGATTGCATTGTTATAAAGACAAATATAATCCAGGCTAGATTAAATTCATCTTTTTTTCTTATAATTTTTAAAAAAGATTAGTTTTATTGTTTTTTTTTGTTTGTCTTTTTTTATTGTTTTTGACAGAGAGAGAGAGAGAGAGAAAGAGAGATACAGAGACAGAGAGAGAACTGAACTGGGGGAACTCCCCAGTTCAGCATATGGGTCTGCATGGGCCAGGGCGGGGACTCGATCCTCGGTCCCCGGTGCTGCAAAGTGAGCACTTAACCCACTGAGCCATCCTGGCTTTCCAATTTTACTGTTTTTGACAGAGAGACAGAGAACGGAGAACCCCAGAGCAGTC
>PVKE010033032.1:0-18150 GCA_004027555.1 Craseonycteris thonglongyai
AAAAATAAAAAAAAAAAAAAAAACAAAACAAAAAAAAAAGAAAAACCTGGGACAGATATTAACATTTAAAAAAATGACACTTTTCCCATGTGCATTAATAAAAATTAAGACAAGTTTATGCACTAAATAATGATAATTTTGAATTCAGGATATATTTATGTAATGCTTTATAAATTATAACATAATTTTAAATCCACAAACTCACAGGAAGGTAGGCCAGTAAAATATATTAAACTCAGTAATGACCAAATGTTGAGTCTAGTCAGTCTGCAGGTCATGTACAGCCAGTTGTATAATTCTTCAGTTTTTCACAAATAGTAAATTTTATTATCATCAACATTTTTTAGTAACTCTCCACATATGGCTGTATTGCTTAAGGAATTTGTTCCTGTTAAGTAACAAAATTGACTACCTGTTCCTTATCACACATTATTTTACTGAGCTATCACTGATTATACCCTGAGGAAAGAAAAAACTAATTTTATTATTAGTTTAGGTACAACAGAACTAGGAAGTCAAATTTGTTACAGAAAATCACTTCATATACATTCTTTTAAAATTAACTGCACTTTTAGATTATTCATGCCACTTCTTCTTTCCAGTAGCATGGTTAAGTGAAAGTTGATGAAATTGCTAAATTGAGTTCTTCAGAACAGCAAACTGGAAAGTTTCCAGCAAGTTAACACTTTTCCTGATTGAAGATCAAATCATTTATTTTAAGAAATAGTCTCTCCACAGAATCACCCCAGAGCATTTGAACTGGGGGTTTCAAAATCACAGTTTGAAGTTTCTCATCTCACCAACTCCCACATCCAACCTAGGGTCAAATATGTTGAAGTTATGAAACAATAAACTCTAAACCAGAACCAAGGCATTAAAAAGAAGTGGAAGTTGTAAAAAGTCAGGCGAAGCAATCCTATGTTTTTTTCTATATTTTAGGAGAAACGTGTGTTCTGAAATCCTCATTTCTTGTTACACAATTATCACTTCTTAAAAAGACACCTAATGCCCTCTTTTTTTTTTTTCATGGCTATCTTTGTTTGATAATTTTGATGGAATTATATGAATAATTAAACACATTGACTTGCAATATTAAAGAGCTAGATTGTTGATTGACTAGAAAAGTTCATCACATATTTTGAGGCTATATAAACAATGAACTTATAATTTTTTTTTCTGTTTTTTGGTATTTCATGATAGACCCAAGTATCTCACATAATTTGGCCCCTTTGGTTATTTCGACATTTTGGAATTTTAAAGACTTTCAGTAACCAAAATAACATCTGCATCTCACTGTCTTCTTGGTAATCAAGTCTAAATGCAACTACCTATTCATAGAGTCTGCATGATGATACACATCCTTCGGAAGAAGCTTCACTAGCACTTTACCAGGTAGATTATGGGAAGTTTGAGGACATGTTTCTAGCAATTTCTGCCTAGGACAATTGAGGGACTTTTTTGCCACTCATTATCCAAGGCTGTGCTTCTCCAACAAGGTCTGGCTCTAGCCCTGGGCAGTCCTCTTCTGTGGGTGTTCTATCTTTGTCTCTCGGGGCAGAAATAATACTTATATATTCTGTTCTTGTGCTCTCAGAGTTTTTTTTTTTTTTTTTTTTTTTTACTAAACAATTCCTTGTTACTCTAAGCCTCTGCTACAGTTAATTATCCTATGTGTTGAACTCTCCAAATGACTGGTAGTTTTTGCCTCCTGATTAAATCTTGATTAATTCACATAGAGATGACTGCAGAGTGAGGCTGAACAAGATTTTCACTTTGGGAAAGCTGGGATGGCTCAGCAGGTTCAGCGCTCGATTTGCAACCCCAGGGGCCGAGGATCAAATCCTGGCCCCAGCCTGTGTGGACCTATATATTGAACTGGGGTGTGCTTCACATGCAGGAGGCCCCCAGTTTGGTTCTTTCCCCCTAGTTTGACCCCTGACTTGAGGGGATGTGCCTCCAATGCAGGAGGCCCCCAGTCCAGTTCCTGCCCTGCGTGGTATCTCGCCCACTTGTGTTGAATGAAACCATGTCAAAAACTGATGACATACAACTATGGAGACTGCTCTGGGCCCTCCCCCTTCTCTCTCTCTCTGTCTCTGTCTAAAACGATAAAATAAATCTTAAAAAAAAAAAAAAAAGATTTTCACTTTGTGTTGACTGCTTACAAGCAGAAAGATTGACCTTAAAAATAACAAATGCTAATAAAGCTTATAGTTCTGGACAATATAATCTCACAGGAAAATTATGAAACTTAAAAATGGAGACGCAAGGATATAGATGTCACTGCCCTTAATCAAAGAGATGATAAACAGGTGGTCTCAAAATGACAATTTTGATCAAGAACACAAGGAAATTCATCTAGATGTTGACTCGACATTTATTATATGTTCTCTCCACAATCTTATCACAGAGTGTAAAACTGTACACCAAGAGACCCAAAATATATCAATTTTAAGAATGTGAACCTTAAGCTTTGAAACTAAAAATGGAGTTGAGAAAATACAGGTTACTAATTTCTGTTATTTCTACCTTTGCTATATACAATCTAAGTGAATGTGAAATTTTTCACTAAGACAATTCAAAGCATTAAAAAAAATCAACCAGCTATTTAATTTTGATCAACAATAAGTACACATTTCTGGATATTGTCCAGTAACCTTTGGATGTGATATCAGAACAGATGGCAATGTAAAGAAAATGATACACTCCTATCTTACATGCACAACCATTAATCAATTTAACATATCAAAATAATTTTGAGATTTCAATTAAGAGCAGTTACAGAGAAAAATTTGATCACCTCAGAAATGGTATAGTGAACTATAGATATGCAGCACTATCAGGTATAATCTATACATATTCTCCAATTTATATTCAACTGCCAAACAATAATAAACCATGTGAATAGACAAACTACAAATAAAGAGTCAAAAACCATAAGATAGTTTATTTGGTGAAGTCTTAAATTAAAAAAAAAAATAAGTCCAGGGTCATAATTAATTTTATTAGATTTTTTTAAATAAAATGATTTATAGCTATTACCAAACTAAAATCTCATAAATAACCAAAAAATCCCAATCCTAATAATGGCTCTTAAACAAAAAGGCAATCTCTACAAATATTTTTTTAAAAGGTAATCTTTTAAAAAGTTCTTTGGATAATTTCTAAATGAAAATTTTTCAAAAATAATTTTAAGGCAATCCAATCTAAAAAATTTCATTGTGAGTTACATTGTCATTGCCTTTAAGCATATAATTTACTTAAATGAACTGATTTAATATTTCACCTTAAACAGTTTCCTGGTAATTAATATTAAAAAAATTTTGAGCAAATTTAATAAGCAATAGTGTTATCAATTTTGGTTAAAACAATTCTGTAGTTATTTTACAAAACAAGTACCTTAAAGTTGTTCTTACTATTCAGACCTTGTCTGGTGTTTTAATTTTGTCCAGTTCCATTTTAAAAGTGCCATCAGACTCAACTCTTTGGGAAAGCCTAATTTTAGCTTCTCATCTTATTTTTACCCTGGGAAGCATTATGGAATTTAATAGCAGGCATCCTTCTTACTAATCTAACTGACTTAGAGTCCTTATTTTGATGAACATGCTTTTGTTTTCAATATGAACTTTTGGCCATTTTTAAAAAAAAGGAAACTGGCTTCTTTCCTTTCTTCATTAGGTGGTCAGTGTTTATTCTTAGAAAACCTTCCCTTTTCATAACCTACTGCTGCCTGCTTCAGTGCCTCAAACACTATACTGTGTCATCTTTGCAACTCCCAATGGTGAGTGCTTCCCTTTGTCCACTGTGTGGTACACAGAGTTACTGCCCAGCTACCAGACTCAGCTTCTTAGCCGGGTCTTTGTTCTAAGAGAAAACAAAGTTGATCAAAACCCACCTATCATCAACCCCTAAACTGCGTACATTCAGGTATGTTGGGTCAACAGTTATTCTCAGTATCTCATAGGATGTTATTCTCGTTTAAAATATGGGGTTTTGTGGGAAGCTGGGATGGCTCAGTGGGTTAAGCATTCACTTTGCAGCCCTGGACCAAGAACTGAATCCTGGCCCCCGCCTGTGTGGACCCATATGCTGAACTGGGGAGTGCCTCCAGTTCAGGTCTCACTGGGGGTAAGACCTCCGCCCAGTATCTGCCCTGTGCAGCTCCGCGCCCACCTGTGGAATGAAACTATGTGGAAAAACCAATTATGTGCAACTATGGAGATTGTTCTGGATCCTCCCCTTTCTCTCTGTCTCTGTCTCTGTATCTCTCTCTCTCTGTCAAAAAGTAAAAAACCAATAAAAATAAAAATAAATCTTTAAAATATGGGGTTTTGACAATTTGGTATTTTCTATAAACTTGGTTTAATGTTTTTGGTTCAAGAGCATTTCATAAGTTTAGTAACAAATCAGGTCATTAAAAATAGCCCAGCGAATTCTAAGAAAGTCAACGTCCATCTGCATAATTACTCTTCTGCAATACACATTACAAAGGTATTTGAATATCTATAATAATTTTTAAACTTTATAATTATAAATGACCATAAATTACATGTGATGTTGGATTTAACGGTTGAACCACTTATATTGCGCTTTATCTAAGAATAACTTTGAGTATGATGTATTCTTCAGATAACCCAATGCACTGTTAGTTTTTTACACTTGTTGAACAGTTATATTTCAATATCAATGTAGTTGTTCTGCATTGTAAATTATACTGACCACTATGTTCTAAAAAGTTTAATTGTGCTCTTCCTGAAAAATATTTCTTGAAATTATTAGTTTTAGTAAGAGTTTTCCATATTTTTAATTCTTCTACCAAGTTTCATCTCCTACCCTAATCATCAGTATTAACATATGCTACAAGGGGCAAATAGAATTCTATTCTTTTTATTTAAATTATGTTGATATAAGTATAGACTTGCTGGAAAAATGATCTCTCCTCTTACTTTTTTTTTAAAAAAGATTTACTTTAGACAGACAGACAGAAGAGGAAGTACTCAGAGTAGTCTTCATAGTTGTATGTCATCGGTTTTCCAGATGGTTTAATTCCACACAGGTGGGTAGGACAATCTTCCAAAAAAATAATGAGGCTGGTTGAATCATGCTCCCTGACTTCAATCTATATCACAAAGCATCTATAATCAAAACAGCTTGATATTGGCAGAAAAACAGATATAAGGCCAATGGAACTGAATCAAAAACCCAGAAATGAACCCAAGGATATATGGAAAGATACTTTTTGACATAGGAGTGAAAAGTATACAGTAGGAAGAGAAAGCCTCTTCAGGAAATGGTGTTAAGAAAATTGGAAAACCACATGCAAAAGGATAAATCTGGACTGTTGGGTCAGCATATACCAAAGTTAACTCAAAGTGGATTAAAGTCCTCCACATAAGACCCTAAACAATAAACTGTATAGAAGAAAACATCAGTACTAAACTTGTAGACCTTAGGTTCAGGGAGGACTTTATGAACTTGACCTCAAACTCAAGGCAAGTGAAAGCAAAAATAAATGAATGAGACTATATCAATCTAAAAAGCTTCTGCACAGCAAAAGAAACCATCAACAAAGCAGAGACAACCAAACGAATGGGAGAAGATACTTGTCAACAATGCCTCTGATAATGGGCTAATATCTAAAATGTATAAAGAACGCATAAAAGTGAAAAACAGAAAGGAAAAAATCCAATTAAAAAATAGTTAGAGGACCTGAACAGACACTTCTCCCACGAAGATATACGAACAGCCAATAGATATATGAAAAAATGCTCAACATCACTAGCTGTTAGGGAAATGCCAGTTGAAACCACAATGAGATACCACGTCACATCTGTTACAGTGACTATAATTAACTAGACAAATAATAACAAGTGCTGGAGAGGCTGTGGAGAAAAAGGAACCCTCATGCACTGCTGGTGGGAATGTAAACTGGTACAACCACCATGGAAGACAGTACGGAGACGTCTCAAAAAATTAAGAATAGAACTATCATATAACCCAGCAGTCCTTTTTGTGATCTATCTACTCAAAACACTTGAAAACCTTAGTCTGCAAAGATCCACACACCCCAATGTTTGTCACAGCACAGTTCACGGTGGCCAAGTTATTTTCCTTCAGTCTTGTGTAATGTAGTCATTTAGTCTTAGGTTCATTAGACATATAGGTATCTGAAAGTCTTAATTTATGCCCAATAACCATTTTAATGGGAATATAATATCACTGTATCATTATGTGCTTAATTGCTCAAATAAATATTTCCTATTAAAGAACTAAAAATATTTCTTTACTTCATTCTGATCTACTTTCTGAAAAAGAATAGATTTAGCTAAAATAATAATATTTAGTTTCATATTACTTGATTTTTCCCATTTAATTCTACATCTTTGTACTCGTATCTATTAATACCTTAATAACATTTGGTAAGATATTTATTTTTACCCCTTTATTTATATATAATAGTCATAGTGTGCACATAAATACAGACTTATGAAAATTTAATTATTTCTAATATAGAGATGGTTATTCTCTTTTATGCCCACTACATTGTTTCTCGTCTCATAGATTTCTACAACAAGCTATAGATAATTCAATAGACCTATCTCGGACATACATGTGCTTTCTAACAGTAGTAAAATTATAATACACTATTCTATATTTTAAAAATTAATAATATAATCAATTACTAAATACACATCATATAATAGGCATTATTAGAGCTATTGGTGGTATCAAAGTGAATATACAGAAAAGGCCTCAAACAGCATGGATCTTACTTTACACTGGATGGGGAGAAAGAAAACAACCAAAGGAATGTTTAAGCAAAATAGTCATAAAGAGAGGTAGGGATTCTCAAGTACATAAAATTAAACTTTGTAATCAGCCACTCTAGTTTTATTAGATATAATTGGGAATGTTTAATCTTTAATTGTTTTTTTTAAATCTGGATAAATATCTTTTAAATTAGAAAGAAATTATCCCTAAAATACTGATCCTATAATATGAATTAAGTTTTGTTTGTAATATTTACCACATTAATTTGTCAATATAAGTTTCCTACCTCTCCTTAGGTAGAATTGAGTAGCTTATATTTTGTTAGGAAGTAACAAAGTTCTGAAATTGGGTTTGTTAATTTATCATCTATGGAAGGCACCTGAAAATGGCTCCTGAAGATCTCTACCAACAGCTATTTCATGTTCTTAGATAATCCCCTCCCCTTCAGTGTGAGCAGCACCTAATGCCTTTCTCCCAAAGACCAGATAAGACAAAAGTTATCGGAGTCACTTCTGATACGTAACTAGGCTACAAAATAGACTATGTCTTTAGTCTCTCCCTTTCTCCTTTCTCAGTCTCTCTCTCTCTTTGTTGAAGAAAGAATCTATGTCTTGAGCTGCCCCATGAAGATTCTTGTGTAGTTAAGAATTGAGGAAGGCCATTATTGCCATCCAGAAAGGATATAGGGCCTTCATTCCATCCTGGGAGAAATGGTACCCTAACAAGGGATTTAGAGTGGAAGTAAATCTTCCCTCAGTAAGCTTGAGAGAATTGCGTCTCTAGCATGCTCCTACTTTGCAACCTTGTGAAAGACCCTGAGCCCGAGAAAATAACAAAGTCACATCTGGATTCCTGAAGCATAGAAACACGAGGTAATAAATAATGTTTTAAGCCACTAATTTTGGGTAAATTTGTTACGCATCAATAAACAGCTATCACAGTAGAAATATATATACCATTGTTTTGTTTTACTCTCTACTGATTGCTTGTCTTTATTACCTCTCTAGCTACTAATCTGTGTATTTTGTCTTTCTTCTTTTCCCTTGAGTACGCTTCAGTATTATTTGTATTTTTTACCTTTATTTAGCATTTAAAAAAATAAGACTTCATATTTATGTCTTTAGATTACTTTTTATAGCTTCATGTATTAATTTATTATATCAACTCAAAGTTTAATGCATGAAACATGCTATTTCTTGGAAATTTTAAGGTTTACTTTTAACAATTTTCACAGTTAATTTTTGTGTTTATCCTACAAACATAAAAACAAAAGGTATATCCCTTAATGCAAGAAAGAATAGTTTTAAATATAGCTAACTAAACTGCATTCCTTTAATTATTCTGTAACCTTACTCTCTATTAGAGATTCCTTATTGTTAAAAAGATAAATTACTTTCCCTGCCATAATTTCATTCATTCCAAATTCTCCTTGCATCTACATTTTTCTCTCTGTAATTAGTAGAGTTTGATGCTGTTTGTATACTTGCCTGTTTTTATTAACTAATGTAATTTGTCCTATTTGTAAAGTTAATCATAAATTTCATCTTGTTTAGTATATATTTTGTCCATTCTTTCTGTCTGTACTAAATATCTTGAGCTATAATAGGAAAATACTATCAATTCAGTAGCGTAAACAACAGAAATGTATACCTCTCACAGTTGTGGAGGCTGAGAAGTTCAAGATCAAAGAGTTCTGTTTGATTATGTTTCTGGTGAGAGCTTCCCTCACTGGCTTTTAGCTTGATGACTTTTCACTATGTACTCACATGGTCTTGCTAGATGTATGCAAGATGAGAGAGAGAAAGTGAGAGACACAGAGAGCCAGAGAGCAAGTGTGCTCTTCTTTTTATAAAGGCACTAATCTTACCATTAGGGCCCCACCATTATCACCTAATCTCACTCTAATTATCTCTTAAAATTTTTATCTCCAATTACCATTCCACCAGGTGTTCAGGCTTCAAAGTATAAATTCTGGAAGAATACAAACATTCAATCCATACAATTTTTTAAACTTAGTTTTATTATATTGTTTAAATATATTGCTAATAAGCAGCCTCAGTAAACTACTTAATTCAATCTGTCTCTTTTTAAACATGTTAGGCATTTACTCTTGAAAGAAAGAAATAGAATTTATTAATTGTATATTATATTTTTCAGAAAGCTGATACGGTCTTAAAAAAAATGAAACAACAAAACTGAAAAGAAAATGCATGTGGCAATAATCTTGCACAAGCGATGTAGTGCCATCTGGCCAAACAATACGATGGAGTTCGTCTTACTTCTTAGTTCTTTACTTAACCACTCATTCTCTTTACTGTCTCTGTTTTTTGTTGTTGTTTTTTGTTTTTTTTTTAAGACATTGTTTTTGACAGAGAGACACATAGACAGAGTGAGACAGAGAGAAGGGGGAGGGCCCAGAGCAGTCTCCACAGCTGCACACCACCAGCTCTTGACATGGTTTTGTTCCACACAGGTGGGCGCGGGACATGCAGGGCAGGAACTAGGCTGGGGGCCTCCATGGGAGACACACCCCCTGAGCCAGGAGCTAAACCAGGGGGTGGCAGGAATCAAATTTGGGGGACCTGGCACATGGGAATCACACTCCTGTCCAGCACATGGGTCCACAGGGTTCCGGGCCGGAACTTGACCTCCCATCCCCGGGGCTGCAAAGCGAGCACCCAACCCACTGAGCCATCCCAGCTTCCCCTACTGGTTCTTAGAGCAGCAAATATATTCACTGAGTAACTATACTTTGAAAAACTTTATAAAATTTTTAATTTTGTTTTGCTTAAACCATCTCTTCTATGAAAGTTTTACTTTAATCAATATAAAATATTTCACCTCTTATTCTAGTTGTATTGCAGTATCACTAAACGATATATTGTGTTTCATTTCTCTTTTTAAAACATAAGAAGCCATCATTGTAACTTACTAAATTATCAATATATTTTTAAAAAATATATTATGCAAATTTTTAAACATACAATTTGGTATAAAAAGTACCTAAGTGTGGATAAAGGAAATACCCAATCCTGCAGATAATTTGTATAAATTTATTTGAGTCAAACCAATGACCACGCTGAAAAACAAGTTTCAAATTCAAATGATCCAAAGAATAACAGTTGGCATGTGTTGTTTGTTTGTTTGTTTTTATGCATTTTGAATTAAGAAGGAAACATAATAAAGATTATATGAAGGGGGCGGCATGGCAGGAATTGCGTTACAAAACAGTTAAGATTATGTGCTCTGTTTAGGTGGTTAAACTTCACAGGGTCTGAAAAAGATATTTCAAAAGTGTTTTTACCTAGATGCCTAGAAACAATGATGGGGCTTGCTTAAGGCAAAAATAAATCTTTTACTAAAGAAGTTATATATCTGGGTGCTGACTACCCACCATGACCTACTCAGTTTTTAACAAGTTTTTGTTCCACACAGGTGGTCAGGGGACGCGCAGGGTAGAAACTGGGCTGGGGGCCTCCCACATGGGAAGCTCACCCCAGTTCAGCATATGGGTCCACAAAGGCCGGGGCTGGGATTTGATACTCGGTCCCCAGGGCTGCAAAGCTAGCAATTAACCCGCTGAGTCATCCTGGCTTTCCCTGAACACCATTTTTAAATGATATAACTACTAGATCTCAAACATATAAAATAATTCCATTCCTTTTAGAATTACAAATTCCTATTTTAGGAGATGCTTTGAGGTTTTGCTAATATTTTCTTCCCTGATAACTATTCACTGATGTTTTTAGAGTTTGTTTCATGATGTTCAAATGAATCAATTATTTCATTATAGGTGGAAAACATGACATTCTAATTTATAATTGTTTCTATATTTGTCTACCATTCATTTGCAGTTTTATTTTAAATACTTTTTTTGTTTTGTTTTTTTCTTTTTAGAAAGATGAAGTAAGTACTGCTGTTATATTTTAATTATCAGTATTTTAGAGGAAGACATTGGCATGATAATTATCACCATTGGTGGAAAAGAAGGTCTTATAATTTAAATTTTTGAGTAGCTTTACAAATAATTTAATTGTAATTCAAACATAAGAAATGATAATTAAATGCTTAATGTGTTTATATAAACAACATTGAAAGTAAGTAATTACATACTATTTTTCCTTCACTGATATTAAATGAGCTTTCCTTTATTTAATATCGTTATGATTTAAAGGATAGTTTTTAAATTTTTGACAGAAAGTTGTAATCATTATATTTACTGATATTTAAATTATTCCACATTTTTTTTTTTTGTTTTTTTTATGGAGAACCTTCAACCTGAAGTTTTCATTTATTTCACATGAGCTTCCTCATATGTCTTCAGGTACTTTGTTGATTTTTGACACAAAAATTATTCACGATCATTTAACACTTTGATCTTTCCAGATCTGAAATCATTCATTTTCTTAAAGGAGCTTTGGTTCAGTTGTCATGTCAGTGGTATTTGAAAAACAAAATCTGCATCGCAGTTGTGTTCATTACTGTTGAGATGTCATTATTATTATTGTTATTGTTATTATTGGTCGTGTTATAGACAGTGCTAGGAAATACATTATATTTAAAATAACTTTGAGTATTTTGTATTGCCATTCAACAGTAAAAAGGTTTAAAAAGTTTTTTGCTGTTCTTGTTGTTTTGTTTTAATATTTGATAAATCTTGATTTTGCAGCACTTGCTTTCATGGGTGGTTGTCAAAGTTGGTATTTCCATGGGTGGTATGGGCTGAAAACACCTGTTCCAACATGGGGTCAACATCACTATTTCTGACTTTGATAATGTGATTTTATACTGTATTTCACTCTTTTAATTTTCTGCCCTTTTCCTTCATTCAAATTTGCTTCCAGAAGTTTCCTCCAATTTATTTCTGTACGACACCCTATTTGTGGAAATTAGTAAGAAGACATTAAAATATTTCCTTTTATTCAGGTATATGAAAATGATCATATAATCTTTCTTACTATTTACTAATATCGTTTTTGTAACAAAATAATCTCAGGATTCTTCAAGTAGATACTACAAGGTAAAACAATATTTCAAAGTGATGTTGAATTTATTGTTTTATTTATAGTTTTTCAGCAAAACTTTTTGAGGTTATTCTGTAATTATCTATATTGCATTTTTATTTTTATTAAAACCTATAATGCTATATTTACTTTATAAAAATAATTGAAAATTTGCTTCCTCTATATCATGAATCAATTTAAACATTATTGGAAATATTTGTTCTGTGAAGATTTGATTGTAATTTACCTACTTGATGCATTTTTTGGGGTACCAAGTAGAAGAACTCTGATAGAGTGGTTTGTTCAATGAGTTTTTTTTCTTTGAAAATCAGTAAGTTTAAACCTTTCATCTTAACTGTGGTCAATGTAGTAAATTATATTATCCTAGAAAGCCATTCAGCTCATGTAGCTTTTTAAAATTATTTGGATTTAATTATAAAAGCACGCCTCTCTTGATATTTTTAAATGTCCTCTATCTAAATGTAATGGACTTTTTATTCTTTGTTATTTTTTTTATTTGGTATATTGTGGTTACTTCCTTAGTTATGCATTAATTTAAGTAGCAGTTAATTTGTTTTGAGATTTTTCAAAGATGAAGATTTGAGATTTATTAGTCTAGTTTTTTTCTGTTTGTAACTCACTAATTTTGTCTTCTATAAATACTCCCTTGTCTCTGATTTTTAAAATTTATGTTTACCACTTAACAACATTTACTGTTAGATATTTATTATCCAAGATTTATTCAGTTGATATACTGAATTAATGTGAATATTCCAATAACGTAAATTGAAATGTTTCAAGTATCCTCACCTTTATTGTTAGCCTTTAAAAAGTCATGTATAATATTTACATAATAAATTAAGTTTGCTTTGTTAAACAACTAGAAATTATTTTTTCTTTAAATGAGTGAAATCTATATTATTTTAGTGAAAATGTGCCTTAGTAAATATTTTATTTACTTTGATGTTTGTAATTTCTTCTACTTTTTAAATATGTTTGGATTTTGTTTTTCTTTATATACTTAGTGAGTTTCTTATAAGCAATTTATTCAACACTTTTCCCCTATATTTTGTTTTTGCCTATTTGTGCTAATAAAGACTATTCCTTTACTTTCAACTATTGTCTGCATGACAATCATTAGATGTTATTTTTCTCATCCTTTGTCATAGTTTCTTTCATGTCTTTTAAGGTATAATATTTCTATTCAAACAGACCTCATAATGTTTCTATACTATTGTTCTACATTTTCTCAAACTTTGTTCAGTCTCAGGTCTTAATTAAATATATTCAATGATTAACAGCAATATTTTATCAGAGTGTATGTAATAATTTCTAAGTTGTATAAAATAATTTCTTAGCAGATTGATCTGGAATTGTTCATGAATATAATATTCTCTGAGTATTTATATATCAGATTATGGAGGTTTTTTTAGCTTTATCATGGACATATAGACCCATTTTATTTTTGCATTTCTTAAAAATATTACTTTAAGATATTTTTGCTTTGTGTGTTGCTCAAGAAAATTCTAGCACAAACCTGTTTATGTGCTGTCTTATCAATTGTTATTTTTCAGAGATACCCTGACTTTTTTTTCTAGTGAGTAAATATGTTATAGAATACAATTCAATATTAACCATGCAATTTTTAGCCCAGGTAATTCAGGGTTACTTTTTAAAAGTAGTACAGTGCTTCTTTAATAGCATTTTATTGTAGTAGTTGTTGTTGTTGAATTGTTACTTTAAATACTAATTGTCTCCTACTATTTTGTTTTCATTTGTTGGTGACTCCAAGGATTGATTTTTTGGACCTTCTTTTTCTGTCCACTATATTGACCTATTTCTAGATGTACACTTTTGCCTCTTTAGAAATTTTGGTTTAATTTTCTGAAACTTCTAATTTCTGAATTTATTTTTCTAAATAAACTTTGAATAGTATCTCTTCTCTATTGGGCAATTTGCAATATAGTTTTATTTGTGAAGTTATGTTAGCTTTTTTATTTTGAGTTCAATCAACTCTCTTTCATATCTTCCTGCTGATTATACATCTTAACTCTGGGTTTTTGAAATCTGATTTGTGGTGTTGTTTTTTTATGCCTGACTGTTGGGGGATTATATTAAATATGTAGATGTTAGCTTTTTAGTTTTCACACTGTTATTTAGGGAAAGAATGTTTGCTTCAATGTTTATTTTCTGTACCTTTCTTATAAAAACTCTGTATAATTGTGTTATAAAATAACAGATAAAAATTATTGATGATTAAATTTTTTATGCTGGTTTATTTAGAATAAAAATAGCAACCAAACCTGTTGAAGTTGTAGAGATGGCTTACTAGGTTTCTTAGATTTAAAGTTCATCTAAAAGTGAAGTGTGTGGCTTTTTTGTTTTGTTTTGTTTAAATAAGTTGTACACTTCATTGCTTTCTTCCCTATTTTTCTTGTTTCTCCTTTCTTATTTCCTTTCTTTCTTTCCCTCCCTCCTACCTCCCTTCTTTCCTTCCTTCTTTCTTTCCTTCCTTCCTCCCTTCCTTCCTTCCTTCCTCCCTCCCTCCTTCCCTCCTTTCTTTTGTTCCTTCCTTCCTTCCTGGTTCAAAAGTGAACAGTACTCTGTTACTGTCCTCTCCCATCCCCCCACCTAAAATCAGTCAGCCTTCATGGGAAGCCCGTCCCTTCTAAGCATTTTCCTATAATTTAGAAATATATTATCCACAAAACTTGTGGTGATTTTTGGTAATTGACATTTCCCAGGTCCCTCCTTTTCAACCGTTTTGTAGTTAGTACTGTCTGACTCAGGAGGCCTTGAATATGATTTTGGTATTTTCCTCTCAAAATAGAATCCTCTTTTTCTTGAAATGACTCTTGTTTGTACCTAGGTTCTACAATATGACTGATCACAGTTTCCTTTTATTTTCTTTTTGCACTATCCTTGCCTCTGCTGTGAACTTTAGATCTGTAACCAAATTCATTAGTCTTTGACCCTTATTTCCTACTCAATATGTAAATGAAAGCTTATGATTTTCATTATCTGTAACTTATTGTATATAATATGTAGAGTGATTGAAATTGTAATAGCTTATCTTTCTTAGTAGGAAGCCTTCCATAGTAAATATAATTATATATGGTAGGTCTAATAGGACAATTTTAGGATGCTAAGAGTTATAACCAATCAAAAAGTCAAATTTTCACCATTAATAACAATGATGAATAAAAGAGCAAAAGTAATTATTATGAATAAATTTTGATTAAACCAAAATTTTTCTAAAATGTTACATTTTCATCATAGGTTAGTGAGTATAGATGAGATTAAGAAAGAATTTGGAAAAACCAGTCAATTGATAGTGTTTGGAAATCTAGGGTTTAAAATTTTTTATTTTTTTATTGTTTTTGACAGAGAGAGAGAGACAGAGAGAGACAGAGAGAGAACTGAACTGGGAGCAAGCACTCCTCAGTTCAGCATATGGGTCCACATGGCTGAGGCCGGGATTCAATCCTTGGTCCCCGGCCCTGCAAAGTGAGAGCTTAACCCATTGAGCCATCCTGGCTTCCCCATAGTGTTTTCATAGGTAGCAAAAACACACTTTTTAATAATTTCCTTTATCATTTAAGATCTGTGCTTTTGACATCTATCTTGTCTAATTATATTGTCACTACTTTATTTTTAAATATATTTGTTTGGTATGCCTTTATTGTCTATTAATATCTCTTATTTTCAGGTTTTCTTTAACTTTTTCATTCAGGGTTTTTTTTTTCATTAGATAAATAGGAGATTTATTTATCCAATAAAATCTCAAGTGATGTCTTTTAATTGAGGAATTAAAATCATTTCTGTTTATTGCAATTGTAATGTAGCTTGTGTATTTCTTTAAATGTTTTACCCAATTATTTTCATTTGCTGTTTTTTTCCTCTCTCCTTCCCTTTTTAGCTGCATTGATCAAAGTTACTTTTCTCTATTTCTTTTTTCCTCTAATGATATGAGACATTATAATCATATATTTTTCTGTTTATACCAGTAATCAAATAAGACAGTATATACATTGTAGGAATTCTGCCTTAGTTGTTACATTAATTTTAAACTAATTTACCAGATAACTAGAGTGATTCACTCTATATTTATCTCTGCTGTTTGTTTGTTTGTTTTATTTTATTCCAGTTCCAGTATTCTAGTAGTGAACTTACAGTTCGGAGCATTTTCTTGGCATGAAAATATGAATTCTCAGTCATTTGCACTGCATTTTCCAGAATTTATTTGCTCTCTTGGTATCATCAAAAGACCCTTTTTGAATTTTCAATAGTGCCATAATCACATTTTTATTTTTTATATTTCATGTGAGTTAAATAGGAAAGACCTAAATGTGTATACAATCAGTCATAATAAACTGACACACACATTTTCTTTCAAGTGTTTTCTCAAATGTTACTTTTTTGTCAATGTTCTACAGATTTGACCCAAAGTACATATATTTTTGATGTACAAGTTAAGTTTTTATCGATCTACATTTTAATTTGTCTTTTAATATGATAATTACATATTTACAGCTTTTAATTCTGGAATATCACATGAGTATATTGGTAAATATAAGACAAAATGCATTTAATTGGTATATGTGTACATCAAATTAATATAAAATACCAGAAATCTCTTGTTGCTGTTAAATCTTTGAACTTATTCATTGTATGATAATCATTTAAACTCTCAGAGACGTAATTTTTCTACCCTTAATCTGGAAATGATGTCTTCCTTATTTGATTTATTTATACGCATCTGCTCATCAACCATAGAGCAGAAACTATGCCTGGTTAAATTAACAGGAGCAAGATAATTAAGTAAGATCCTATCACTATACTCAGGAGCAAAACCATAAGAACCAAATGATATAAAGCATGAGAATCCACATAGGAAACTTTGACTAATATGCAAATATAACGCATTTATTATTATGTGCATATTGTTTCAAGAGTAAGGTAAAATAAGAAGACAAACTAGAATAGACCTGGCCTGAGTAATTTGATAAAATTGGAGCCAATAGAGCCTGATACCAATAAATAGCAATTGTATCTATTAGGTTATTCTTGTTGTTTCAATATAAAATTAAGTTGTAATGAAAACAGTATCTATTTATCAGTAAAACAGCAGGGTACTGTTAATTAGACGCAATTGGACTAACAGCATTCAGATGCAATTATCATGCTTAAAGGAGGGTTCTCAGAAGCAGGCATTAGTAAATTAAGGCCTGTGGACAAAATTAGTCCCATGGCCTGTTTTTTCTATATTCTGAGAACTAAGAAAATTTTTAAAATTTTTAAATGTTTGAAAAACATTAAAAACAATGCTAATTTTTCAGGTTACTTCAAAACAAAATGAAACACAAGATTCAACGTTGTTATGAGCTGAATTGTGTACTCCCAAGTTCACAGACTGAAGGTTTACTCACTGTTACCTCAGAATGTATTTGGACACAGGGCCTTTAAAGAAGTGATTAAATTAAGAAAAGTAGGAAAGCTGGGATGGCTCAGCGGGTTAAGCACTCGCTTTGCAGCCCTGGGGACCGAAGATCAATCCAGGCCCGGTCCATGTGGACCCATGTGCTGAACTGGGGATGTGCCCCCAGTTCAGTTCTTGCTGGGGCCTATGCAGGGGGCTCCCGGCCCAGTTCCTGCCCTGTGCAGCCTTGTGCCCACCTGTGGAGTGAAACTATATGGAAAACTGATGCTGTCAACTATGGAGACTGCTCTCGGCCCTCCCCCCTTCTCTCTGTCTCTGTCTCTCTGTCAAAAAATAAAAAAATAAAAATAAATCTTAAAAAAACGAAACAAAAAACAAATGAGGTCTATAGGGCCCTTTTCCAATCTGATTAGTGTACTTATCAGAAGAGAAAATTTGGACCCAAGAAGAGACAACAATCATGTAAATATAAAGCCTGTGTGTGGGGACCATGTTAAGGCACATAGTACACCATCTACTAGCCAACGAGAAAGGCCTCAGAAAGAAACCAAGCCTGCTGACCCCTTAATTTTGCACTTCTAGCCTTCAAAACTTCGAGAAAATACATTTCTGGTGTCTAAGCATCCTGATCTGTGGTATTTTATTATGGCAGCCCTAGCGAACTAATACTACTTTCTAGAAATAAAATAAACAACCATCCTTATTTGTTTATGTTTTTTCTCTGTGGCTGCCTCTACACACCAAAGATGGAGTTGTGGTTGCTATAAACGTCAGAGTGCCTGCAAGCCTAAAATATTTACTATCTGGCTTTTTGCAAAAAAATAAAGAAGGCTTTCCAATTTCTGATGTAGGGTCTGGGGAAGATTTGCACTTTAACTAAGGTGACCAGACGTCCTGCCTTTGGCAGGACAGTCCCGATTTTTAACAATTTGTCCC
>PVKE010033033.1:0-18152 GCA_004027555.1 Craseonycteris thonglongyai
CCTTCCCTTCCTCCCTTTCTTCCTTCCCTCCCTCCCTCCCTCCCTCCCTCTTCCTTTCCTCCCTTCCTTCCTTCCCTCCCTCCCTCCCTCCCTCTTCCCTTCCTCCTTGCCCCCTCCCTTCCTCTCTCTTTCTTTCCTTCTTCTTTTATTCCTTTCTTTTTTTATTAGGAGTATTCCATTCAGTCCCATCACCATAGTGGTGCTTCTAGACTGCTTCTATTAGGTTACCTTGCTCCAGCCTCTGTTAAGACGTGCCCTGCTGCTTGTTTTAAACAGAAGAAAGCAGCAAAAATGACTTGCGTGGATATCAGAAAACTCCATGATTTTCGATAGGAAGGCGGTAGCCTAGGAATTGTGACACATTCCTAATTGCCCCAATGCATTCGGGACATCTGACAATCTTGTATGATATTTTTCCTCCTAAAGTCTTATCAAACTGTTAAGCACTCAGCTTCTACTTGAATGCAATTCCCTCACAAGGCTTTCCCAACAGCCCTCCAATGCTATATTTCTCTATTTCATAACTCTGAGAAAATATCTGTGTTCAACTTGTTCCCTTATTTCTCTCATTAGTCTTTTCCTTTATTTCCACCTTCTTGTTTTTGCCTTAATTAATACTCAGATTATCTTCATAACATCACTTCAAAGGGGTAAACATTCTTTTTTAATTCTGCTTCTATCTTCAGATAATTAGGTTATCAACTTTGCTCAGTAACAGGTTGTTTATTGAAACTCAAACACAATAAAAAAAGGAGTATAATATAGGGGCTTTTGGAGACAGACCTCATTATGAATCCTAGCTCACTAACTTGGAGACCTTGAAAATTTGGAAAACTTCTTTCAGTACAAATTCCTTTCTTCCCTGATATGGAAATACATAATATTGGCTTCTTTGGGATCTTGTGAATATTAAATTAAATAATATTCATATATGTAAAATAATTAGCATTGCCTATGGCTTATAGTAAGAACTCAATAAATATTACCATAGTTTTCTGATCATTCTACTACATTTTCAGATTGTTTTGTGTGTGGTGAGGCTGATGATTTAAAAAGATTATGGGCTTTTAAGGCACAGACATTTGTTTATGTTCTGCCCCCAACACTGTGTAGATAGGAGATCTTGGATAATATATTAATCTTGGCATCTTATAAATTGGTTATGGGGGAAGCTGGGATGGCTCAGTGGGTTAAGCGCTCACTTTGCAGCGCCGGGGACCAGGGATCGAATCCCGGCCCCGGCCTGTGCGGACCCATATGCTGAACTGGGAGCTCCCCCAGTTCAGTTCTCTCTCTGTCTCTGTCTCTGTATCTCTCTCTCTCTCTGTCAAAAAACAATAAAAATAAATAAATAAATATTAAAAAAAAGAAGATAATTTCTTAAAAAAATAGTTTAAACTGGTTATGAATACCTAATTCCATAGTGAAGATAAAATGTTATAACGCAGGTAATGTGACAAAATAATGGCTGGCGTATAGTAATTCCTTGGCCAATGACAGACATGGTGAGAAACAGAATGTTTTTCCATCTTTGTTGTCTTTCTCTGTTCCCCACTGACTTTTCACTGGCTCCCTAATTTTTTTTTTCACTTTGTCCATCATTATTTTAGAGAACTTCAAAATTACCCTGACATTCAGATATATCACACCAGTAATCAAGATTTGGACTATAATATCACTGATAACTATTCTAAGATAATTTTTTAAAAAGACTTGTTTTATTGTTTTGAGAGGTGAGAAAGTGAGAGAGAAGGGGCGAGGGCCCAGAGCAGTCTCCATAGCTGTATATCATTAGTTGTGACATAGTTTCATTCCACACAGGTGGATGTGGGCCTGCCTGGTGCGGGAACTGAACTGGGGGCCTCCCTCATGGGAGGTGAGAACTTCTTCTGCCATCCCGGCAGTTACCAGTTGCGTGGCAGCTCAGCATATGGATTTGCATGGGCCGTCACAGCAGCTTAGGGTGGGAATCGAACCCCAGGACCTTGCAGCTGCAAGGCAAGTGCTCAACCTGCTGAGCTTTCCCAGCATCCCCTCTAAGATCTTAAAATTTGAAATATCTCCTTCTGACCACCAGGATTGCTCGTTATCCTCCATCACTTTCTTCTCCTTCATTTTCACCTTGACTTGTAAACACTTTCTCCCTCCATATACTTAGAGGTAATTTGTTCTCCAAGCTCACAATCAACAATTCTATAATACTAACTATTTTTACTTGACCATTTCTAGTGCTTCAGTCTCTTCAATGTTGTGTTGCCTTGTGAATCACACTGACCAACTATGCTTACCTCATTGCCCCATTCTCTATTTTTTAAAAGAGTTTCTGTAGGATAGATTTTAATTATATCCTTAAATTTTTAATTGAATTCATCAGTGACCTTTGGAACTGATTTTTTTTTATAGGTAAGTTTTAAATCACAATGTCAATTTCTTTGATATAGGGTTATTCAGGTTTTCTATTTCAGTTTTGGTAATTTGTGTCTTTTCAAGAATTTTTGTCTATTTCATCTAGATGCTCCTTTTGTATCTTTCCTTCCTTCCTTCCCTTCTTTCTTTCTTTCTTTCTTTCTTTCTTTCTTTCTTTCTTTCTTTCTTTCTTCTTTCTTTTTGTTGGAGAACATTTAAATGGACTCTTAGCAAATTTTAATTATATAAGACAGTATTATTAACTCTATTCACCAAGTTTTTCATTAGGTCCTCAGACCTTATTCTTCTTATATTTGAGAGTTTATATCCTTTTACCAGCTTTATAACTCACATTTGTTTAAAGTGGATTAAGTGGTTTGGTATGCATTTTGTATGAATTAATTTTGCTCTCAGCACAGTGCCAGGGATATGGTCCTATCACTCCCCTAAACTTATAGAAATTTTATTCATTTACAGAATCTATGTCAATCACCATTTTTCCTGGGAAGACTTCTGATTTATTGATCTGATGTGCTATCTCATTTCTTGGAATTGCCTAACACTTTTTTAGACTTCATTTAAGACTTCTACCTGATACCACTGAAATTATACCCATGTTGGTTAGTTTTAGAGGGAAGAAAATCTGAGTGACTCTGCATTATACTACAGTACATGAACAAAATCAGTAAGTACACTTTTGATTCAATTAGCATTGTTTCAGTAATTAAATTGTAAGATTTTTAAACTTCAGACTTTGATTCCATCCCTTAGGATTCAGCATAGTCCCCCATAAATATTGAATTAGTTTTAAACTACTAAGCCTAGAACTTTACTAGCTATTCTTTTCTGAAGGCATACTAGTTCCATTTTTTAAGAAGTATTGGTAGAAGAAATTAATATTAAATACATAAGACCTACTGATTATGATCAGTACATTTTCTCTCACTCCTGTTTCCTCTTCTTTCCCAACACCACATGCTATTTCTAATATTCATAGAAAGAGAACTGGCCACAGTTGTTTAATGCTGATTTAATTATAACTCATTATGTCTTAGAGGGGGTACAAATTCAGAGATTTTGTAAAAGGATACACGTTAGCACTTTACCTCAATGCTACTTTGAAGCATACTGGCATTTTTGTTTTCATCCTGGCATGGCAGTTGGGTAAGGGCAGCACTTTCTGCCTTCTGTGTTTACTAAAACTTCTTTAAACTGCCATGTATTTGGCAACATTATTGTACTAGCTTTCTAAAAGACAGTATGTTGCCCTACAGCTCCATACCAGGTCAATGATTTAAACTCAGTTCTGTGAGAAAAGTCAAAAGTGTCAGGCAATGAATCATTAATACCTGTTTCCAGCAGAATCCATACCTTCGTAGAGATTGCTTGTCTGACCTGGCCTGTGTTTGATGTGCAACTCATGATAGGACAACAGAGGAAGTGGGAAGAAATGCTTGCTCATAATGATATTGGGTCTCCATCTCTCTTTTCCTCTTCCCCACTGCCCGATCTCAGGAGTGGACAAAATATTTTTTCTTAATTTTCTCATATTAGGAGAACAAACACAGTCTTGCAACACTTCTCATTATAAAATTCATATTTTTGAAGCAGGCTGCCTGGGGAGGCTTATGCGTAACAAAGAGGAAAAGGGAAATTAGTTGGAAAGCAAGGGAGTCATTTCTTTTGTTTGGAAGTTTCAAAGGGATTGAAAGATGATTCAAAATGCAACAAATCAATAAAACAGAGAGCAATCTCTGAAAAAAAGAACTTCTGGAGATAACATATGTTGTATATGTATAGTTTTGTTTCCAAAAATGTGCAGTGAAACCAAAAGTAGAAAACTAGAGGTTTTGGAACCTCCCATGACCTAGGTCAAGCATCCATTCCATGTGTCCCAGGGCTGAAGGTTAAGGCTGGGTGTACATGACAGAGAGTTTATTATTCTTCATGCTTTGTGATCTCTGACCTGTGAGTTTCTTTAGGTATTTCACTTGCCCCAACCCTGATTTAAAATGTGTGTTTAATGCTGAAATGGTCTCTGTAATGTAATAACATTGTACAATTACTTAAATATTTTATAAAGCTCCCAGGAACCATTACTTCAACTCAGTATTTTCCTGTCCTTACCACTAAAATAAAAGCCATATGCTTCAAACCCATATGAAATTGGAGGAGCCAGAACATATGATCTTTTATGATATCATTCATAATTCTGAATGCCGTTAGGAAAAAAAAAGGCTTCTCTATATTTTGTGTAACTGAGAGGATGGAGGTAATGATGTTTATCATACAGTTGTGGGCAATGATGTATCTTTGGTTTGTCCACCTATTTCCTGAGTGCAATTGGTTGCTTGGCTTAAGAAGGCAGCACAGATGCAATTCCATAGAGTTTTCATTCAATCCTCTTAGCCTTCTGGGAGAACGAAATAGCCTTCTTCAGGGTTTAACAAGGAGATGGCTTCCCCTGCAGGCCCACTGTTCCTGTCCATCTAGGCTGAGCGATGCTACAGAGGGAGGGCTCCGGGCCCCTCTTTCTCCAGAGGAGAACTGGAAGACCTGCTAACCCCGGCCCCGGGAGTTGCAGAGTTTCAGTAGCCATGAGAAAAAGTCTCCAAGTCTTCTGTGTCTAATGCCATTTGTCTCTGAATTTTTTTTAGACAAAATGCTAAGCTGTAGATAATGACCGGCTCTCAGCATGCACAGAAAATGATGCCCCGGGGAAAGGTCTGCTGGTCTTCAGAGAGTCCTTGAAATGACCAAAGCTGAGTATCCCATTTGCCTGCCCTGACTTTTTAAAATCGAAATGCTCCTGCTGACTTGTTGCTTGCCTCAGCATATTTTAGATCTGGCTTTAGTGACCTGACTCACCCTGTTACTGACCCATACCTTGTGTGGGGCCTTATTTTACCAGTGAGCTCCTATATCTGGAGGGTGTGACTGATACCATAGCGCATTCTGTGTTCTTTTTCTATGATGACACTAGCTGGTATGAGAGGGGAGAATAAGATTCCTAGCTGAGATTTATGTTGGAAAGGAGGTACACTATCTGAGCATTTTTTAGCTATGCCTCATCCCCAGTTAGTTCAACTGCCCATCATGTCACTATATATTTTTTTTATTTAAAGAATTGTGTTATTGTTTTTGACAGAGAGAGAGAAAGAGAGAGACAAAGAGAAGGGGGAGGGCTCAGAGCAAACTCCATAGTTGTAAGTCATCAGTTTGCAATGTGCTCTCGTTCCACACAGGTGGGCAGGGGCCACTCAGGTTGGGAACCAGGCTGGGGGTCCCACCACATGGAAGGCACACCCCCATGAACTGGGGGCTAAACTGGGGCCTCCCACATGGGAAGGACACCCCAGTTCAGCATATGGGTCTGCACAGGCTGGGACCTGCAATGGATCCTGAGACTTCGGGGCCGCAAAGCTAATCCTCAACCAACTGAGACATTCCGCCTTATCATTTATTTTTAATATACATGATAATGCCATATGTTGTGAGAGTGAGGGTCAAATAAAAATCTGTTATCAGAGAATAAATTATTAGTTAATATCAAAGCAGCCATTACTTGATAGTCAGCTGAGAGCAATATTGAGATACAAGCCACTGAAACAAACATCACTAAGAGGTATATTTGAAGAAGTTTGGGAGCTGGGAAGGGGGAGTAGGTCTTCCATTATGTTGTTATATTTTGCATTTTTGTTTTATTAGCTAGACTGTCCCTTCTCCCTTTTCACAGTTGGCCGTTCATCCACCCACCCCCATTCATAAATGTCACTATGTTAAAAATTCTAGTGAGATAACTTAAACATTATTGAGTATTGCTTTTATTCTGAGGTCAAATTTATTTGAACATATTTTGGGTATTTTAATAAAGTGTAATTTCCATGAACTTCTGTGAAAATAGACATTGTCATGCAACATTGTATTTTATAATTCTTTGCTTCCACATTGTTTGATGTTACCTTTCTACTTCCATATTTAGTTTATTTTCTGTCCCTCATTCCCTGCTTTTTCTTGAATTTTATGAACTCTGTTGTGTGGGTGTTATTAGTTCCTTTGGTTATACATTCCAGGTTTACTAATAAACAATCTCTAGTTGAGTTATGGCTAGAAGGCTGTTGAGAACAAAATAAAAACAGTGTTTTCTCTTTCCTTGGAAAGATCTCAGGATACAGGCTAGATGGTGACTGATTCACAGTGTTATAATCACAGGAAGAAGGCCAGCATTCTTGTGCTGAGCCTTCCTTCATTTTCATAATAATTTTTTACTTGGTGGTTCCTTATATGTTTTACTGATACTTTTGTACACAGCCATTTCGACGACTATACTTCTCAGGGAGTAATTAAATTCAATAAATTGTTCCTGGTGTCTTCATGTCAGGCACTATGGTAAGCTCTGTGGGTCCACGGGAACAGTGAAGTTTCATTCTCTGCCCTCATGACACAGTCTAGAAAAATTCATTATAATGACATGCATGTGACAATTTCATAGTTAACCAAACACTGGCTTTTATCATCTTATTTGATCCTCATAGCACTAGGAGTAATGAGGGTGGGTTTTCACAGAGGAGGAAAATTGCTTACGTAGGCATAGTGAGTTTCTCAAGTCAATGAGTAATAAGGGGCAAACTTAGGGCAATCAGTAGAAGGAACTTTGATTTACTGTTACTCCACAAAAGACAGTAGTCCTTAAATTCCGATAACAACACGTGACTGAAGACATTTGCTTTCTCATAGCCCCAAATTAGTATGTGTATCTTTTATAGCATCCATTGCCCATTCTACAAAAAAAGAAAGAAAGGAAGAAAAAAAGAGGATGCTGAGAAAAGAATTTCTGTAAAGGCAAGCTATTGGACACTCTCCATAAAATATTATTGTTTCTCACTCTTATCCCAGAGGGACGTTAAATCAAAGAAACACTAATTTATATGTTAGACCTGTAGTATAGTCCAAAAGAAGATCAATTTAAATAGACATTTATTTGTTGAATTTTATTTTTAGAGAGACACCAGTAGAATAAAAACCATTTTAGAAAGAACATAGTAATTTCTTTTTCTTTTTTTCCTCCTGATTCCTGCTACAATTTTGTCTGGCTCTCTCATGCTTAGTACAAAGGCAGATACGTCTTTTATCATTAGCAGCAAGTATGGCCTTTCTCTTCCATCTAAAAAATTGACACACATTATTATTTTAACTAATAAGTTTAGTCACATGCAATTCACAACCTTTTATTCTCTGCTGTTCTTAGATAAATCATCAAATATATTAAAAAAAATATCCACAGTACTTTATAGGAAAAAGAGATGCTAGAACTTTCCAAAGTATTTTCCTATTCTCTGTATAGTATTTGACAATCCCAACCACTTCCTGTCTCTTGTTCTCTAGTCCCTTCAATTCATGCCACTGTATTGTCTAATTCTCTTCCTAGCTCTAATTTTAGCATTACTTTATTTTTTTAAATGCTTTCAAGATGAAGCAATACTTTAAAGTTCTATACTTAGCCCATTTTTGGTGGATCTCATTTTCTATATCTATTTTCATGATTGTATCATTCATCTAATATGAGTTCTAAATTATGTATTTAATGTTGAATTTTCTCTTCAAGTCAATGTACCCAAATGTTTGCTAGATAATATCCTCTTACATAACTATAAATGATAATTAAGTATTTTAAAGATTTATTTATTTTATTGTTTTTGACAGAGACAGAGTCAGAAAGAGACAGAGTGAAGGGGGAGGGCCCAGAGCAGTCTCCATAGTGGCACATCATCAGTTTTCAATCTGGTTTCATTCCATACAGGTGGACAGGGGCTATACAGGATGGGAGGTGGACTGGGAGCCTTCTGCACGGAAAGCACCCCCTTTTGAGCCAGGGGCCAAGTTGGGGGCATGAGAACTGAACTGGGGGCCTCTGCATGGGAATCACATCCCAGTTCAGCATATGGGTCCACGTGGGCCCGAGCCAGGATTCGACCCTCGGTCCCCGGGGCTGCAAAGTGAGCATTTAACCTGCTGAACCATCCCGGCTTCTCCAATTAAATATTTTAAAAAGTGAATATCTCATTTTACTCTCAAATTTATTTCACTAAGCATGATGGTTTTCCTTTGTTTTTGTTGTTTCTGTCTCCCAGTCTTGAAACTCAAGTTTCAGTCTATACTTATCCCTTCTTTTAAAAATCCATTTCATCAGTTTCTAAGACCTACCAATTTCATTTTAAAGTTATAATTCCCTTACTATGTTTTTATTTACTTTACCACTATCAGGTGTTCTATTTTCATTGCCAACAGGTTTATTTTCTAAAACTTGGTTATCATCAGTCTGTGACCATGATAAAAAATTGTCACTATCTCCTAATAAGTCAAAAGCCTGACAGGCAAGTCTTCCTGCAATGTCCCTTTCTGCCACTTACTTCAACTTATATCCCAGTTCAAGTATTATATTCTGTCCTAGGTAGACATTTTGTCTAGTCCTGGTTTAATGGTTTTATCTATGCTATTTCCCCAGTGGATGATTTCTCATCTCCTTTGTACCGTATAATGGGAACTCCATGAATCCTTTATAGCTCCTTTTATTTCCCATATTCTGAGTAAGTC
The DNA here is from genome assembly GCA_004027555.1 of Craseonycteris thonglongyai. Taxonomy (NCBI): domain Eukaryota; kingdom Metazoa; phylum Chordata; class Mammalia; order Chiroptera; family Craseonycteridae; genus Craseonycteris; species Craseonycteris thonglongyai. The sequence continues at coordinate 9,001 of PVKE010033033.1, forward strand.
CTCACTGACCATTCAAAATGAAAATCTTTCTTGCCTCTGTTTTTTATAGTAGACCATTTGGGTGTTTGCCTATAATGCCTTAACATTTTAATTGTCCTTTATATGAGTGCATTTCCTATCTTCCTAACTAATTTATAAACTGCTTGTTATCAGATATTATGTCTCCTCTTTTCTTGAAGATGCTGCAATAACTACTCCAAGTCACTTTAGGCACTCAATAAATATTGATCGATAGCATATAAACAAAATAAATTTTTAAAGTGAATTATTTATATTGATAAACTATATATACATGCCTTTAAAGATTGTTAACAAGAAAATGCACAGTGATAATTCCTCATCAATATATGCTTATAGACAGTTTTAGACACTTAATAAACTAAAAACAAATAAACATTCATTAATCATCTTCAATTAGTTTGACAGTTGATCAAAGCCCAAAATAAATCAAGGACAAACATAACCAAACAGTTCCAGTGGCTGTCCTTTAATCTCAGCCACAGCCTTCTCTAGGCTGCATCCATCCCTTTTCTTCTTTCTAAATGGGACCATTATCAAGGCTTTTCCTTCTCGATGATTGTGTCTGGTGAAAGTAAATTTACTTTGCGAGGGACAAAAAATGAGAAAAATAAAGAGCTCGCCTTCTATGAGCAGCAGTGGCCTGGTAGGAGAGCATTTACATAAATGCTGGACCTAATATCTTTTAATCAGATTAGTTCCATAACAACATGTTGGACAGTGTATGTTAAGTTTTTGCCAGGAGCCACACATCATTACGTGTTAATGATTGTCTCTTCCTATAAAATTTTGGAGACTCGAAAATGTGTTTTATTCATTTCTGAATCCTCAGTGCCTAGCAGTTTTGTGTATATAATTTTGTATAAAATTTATTTCTTTATTTTTTTCCTCAGTGCACAAGAGGATAGTGTTTTGCTCTGTCCTTGTCCACAAAATAAGTGCATCACTTATATGCCAAGTCATGCAGCAGGATTGGGAAACATGCAAAACATACAAACAGATGTACGTACCAGGAAGAGGTGAAAGAACACCTCCCGCCCCTCCCCACCCCAAACACACACACACACACACACACACACACACACACACACACTTTTCTCCTTCCACTCCACTTCTCACATATCAATTTATTAGAGAGAAAGTAGCAAAAGACAGAGCAAGTGGTCCTACAGGGTGCTTGGATTGTTCTTCTGCTAATGACATAGCCCCTCCACCATTCCACACGTCATCAACCATGAAAGGGAAAAGCAGATTCCCTGGCCCATCCTTCTAGGTCAGTGGTTCACAACAGGAGTGATTTTAGCCCAGAGGAAACAAACGGCAATGTCTAAAGGTATTTTGATTGTTACAACAAGGTGTGTGTGTATATCTATGTGTATGTGTGTGTACGTGTGTGTGTGTGTTTGCAAGTGAGCACTGCTATCTAGTGAGTACAGGCTAGGGTTGCCGCTAAACATCCTATAAAACACTTCTCCACCCCAAACAAAGAATTGTCCATCCTCAAAGTCAATAAGGCCAAGACTGAGAAACCCTGCTTTAGATCTCAATTCAGCAGGTAAATTGGGACCTTGCATTTTGTATTTTGAGCATGCATGCTCTATGATCTGATGGAGATTCATGGATTCTCCAAATGCCAACTTTTACATTCAATAATCACTTTATTTTTCTGAGATTGAATCACATGAGAAAATTATTAGCTATAGGGAACATTCAATTAAAACGCTAAGTATTTTTGCAGCAATATGTATGATTCTTGTTGATGCTAATTACTTAAAATGAGCTTCACAGAGCAGCTATGCAACTTATTATTACTGGTGGGAAGCAAGCCAGGGTTAACACCCTCGCAGTCTAGTCAAGTCTGACAGGCTTGTCAGTTCCATTGTCAAGGCGAATGCCTACACAATTATAGCATGTAGACTGCTTTAGTCCCACAAAAGGAGAGTATTGTACAGATAACTGCTTCCAGGATCCCTGCTGTCAGAGAAAATAAGCAAGTTATAACTTCGCCATGGTCCTGCTACAGAGCATATTCAAGGCTGCCTATTGCTGCTTTGCTTGGACTCCATGTGCCGTTTCTCTCTAGTAAATGGTCCAGCTAACTTTTGACCTTATCTTAGGTCATGTCTTATTGATTCCTGCATGAAGTTATTGTTGGGAGATACGCCTTTTTCTCTTCAATACAAAACTTATGCTACTCTAGACACGCTCGCAGCTTCTAAATTATTGTGTGGAAGGAAATACCATTTCTTTTCTACATCATGCACAAAGTCAGACACTGAAGAAGACATGTTCAGGAGGGCCTCCAGCAGGCTCTTTTTAGGCCTTTCAGCTCTTCCCCAAAGCCACAATCTCAATGATACCCCATCTGTCGCTATGCCTACAATTTAAAACCACAGCCACCTTCCTGGACCCAAGCAACAAAATGCTGTTTCTCCTTCGTCTTTATTTCTGACAACTACATACCTGATAAAGTTGTTTCTACCTCTAACCCATTGCCCATATCTCTTCCCTATTCATCATCTCTGCTTTATTTTAACCCTGGAAAACCTTTGCTTCCAAAATTATAGCTGCCTGCTATTTAGTTTCTCTCTCACTTTTACCCCTTGGCTTCCTTCTAATGGACCTTTTATATTACTTCTGGTTTTCCTTTTCCAAAAGATAACATAACTATCATTATGCCATCCTATACATACAATCTATAAATAACTCCCTATTATCTATAGAGAAAAATCCAGATTCCTTAGATAGGCAACCAAGACCCTTTATAATCTGGGCCTTACCTCTTTCTGCTATGCCCTAAATTACTTCTCTAGTATTCTGGCAAAACTGCAGAACTAACCTGAATAAGGCATAATCTTTCATATATCTCCTTTTTCTTACATTGTTCCTGTAGAAGGAATGTAGTGTTTTCCTTCTCCATTAGACAAACTCTTATTAACACTGAGAGATCAATCTCAAATTATAATACATATAAAATGTCTTTCTTGTCCTCCCTGGGCTAGATATAACAGATCACTTTCCCCAAGAAATAGACGCTAAGACAAAGATTTGCATGCAGGTAGTTTATGAGGAATGCAGTCTTAGAATCAATATATGTGTAAGTGGGAGGGTAGGAAGGATGCATGGTTGTCTAGAGAGAGAATTTGAACTCTGACGCAGTCCCAATAAAGGCCTCAGCCGATGTTATGAGAACCTTATAGCTAGCACGATCTTTCAGAGTTCTCCTGAATTGAGGCAAGGGGGCTGGGCTTTTATACCTCTATTCAGGCAAGTCAATGAATGAGGATTGTCCCAGAAAGGTATCTGGGCAAGCCCCAGAGAAGGACCCTCATGAGAGCTGTAGGTAACTCATTCTTCATCAGCTGGGGGACTGAGTACTTCTGTCTTTAAAGAGGGGGTGATTCCCCAAAGGTAATGTGATTAAAATTTCACAAAGCATTCCACAGTTTATTTTTCTCAGGAATAAAAGATTTAGCTTTTTCATAACATCAATAGCATATCACTATGCACTTACAAGAAAGAGAAAACTTGTCATACAAACTTCTGGACAAAATGAATGGAAAATCATACTGCATGGAAATTGTTTACGTCCAGAAAACTTAACAATGCTCAGTTGCAAAGAGAAGTAACAAGTTTAATGTTCATTTTAGTTCCTGGCAATGTAGACTCCCTCTTACTTGTACAGAAAGACATTATTATAAGATCAAATATGTATATTGAAACAAGAATGCTGTGGCCTTTGAATATAACTCATTTGGTTCTGTTCATTAGATGCTAAAGTGTAATTGGTTCATCATTATGAATGAAATGATTCTGGAAATGTAATAGAGTTTTCATAACAATATGTTTGGGATAGCTTACAATTACTCATTTACTGTTTATACACTTCATCGTGAGTCAGTTGATGTCAACATTTAAATTTCTGCCTGAACATTGTCTTATTTCTCTTTAAGTTGCAATTTGAATGTTGAATTTTAGGTGTTTTATTCCTAATTATTACTTGTTTTCTTCCTTTAAATGCAAATATATAAGAAAAATACAGGTGTTTTTTTGTTTTTGTCACTTATTAAAGACACGTTGAATTTTCATAGATACCAGACACCGACTCTATACAAATTACTCAGTTTTAGGCAAAATGATCATGTAACTACAAGTTATCATTTCTGACCCAGAAGCTCAGATATAATTTAAAAACAAACAAACAGACAAACCAGTAGTGCCCAGGCTCACTAGAAGCTGTAAGAGACAAGGAGGTTTCCCCTCCCAGCATCTTCAGAGGGAATTTGGCTGTGACGATCCCTTGACACCTTGAGTTTGGACTTCAGGCTCCAGAAATGTGAGAGACTAAGATTTCTATTGTTTTCAAATCCTAGGCCATAAATAGAAATTTTGATGCCTTCTGGAATTCTTATTTTTTAAAAAATATATGAATTCCCATACCCTCTCCACCTATGAGAGTAATCAGCCCAGGGTTGACAACACCAGGTTCTTCCAGGTCCCACACAGCCAGCGTGCCCCTGCGGGGAGCCCTCTAACACCTGCAAACGCTGGAACAGGCCAGCACAAGTTGATGCATGGATGACACAGCATTGAGGTTGTGTGTAAATCTCCCCACCCTACCCTAAAACTGCAGCTCGACACCTTTTGCACTCTGCTGGAAGGTTGCCACACCTCAGTTAAGAACATGTATCTCATCATATTATTTTGAAATGAGGCAATTGAAGCTGTAAGCTAAGACTTATCCACAATGATGCAATTAATTATGAACCCAGATGCTCTGGTTCATACTACACTTTACTTCCGGTTGGATAGGAGGACAGCAGGACCTGAGACTGAAGCAGTTCAGATTCCTAACTCAAGTGTTCAAGTGTCATCATTTGAACCAGGAAGACAATGTTTGTAAAAGTATATTGACATTTATCTTGATATATTTCCTACTTCCAACCCTTATGATGTTAATTATATATGACATTTCTGGATTTACCAAACATTTGTAGATCATCTTTTACATACTCTACATTTTCACATTTAATCATTATTGTACCTTCTAATAGACTATGTTATTTGTCCAAGGTAAGTGACATTTATTTCTAGTTCTGATCCATATTTTGCTGGAATAGCAGCAAAAGGTAGTACAAATAAGATGACTACATTAATAATTGTTAAAATTTGGTCCATTTTAAGGGAGAAATGAGGCACTGTTCATAAATACACTGGCCAATAGGTATAAACTGGGACTGTTTAGGTACAACAGAATATAAACTGGGACTGTTTAGGTACTACAAGTAAGAAGGGTCTGGGAGATTACCATCATAATTCTTTTAAGCTGAATTTTGAACATTACAATTAAACGTGCTAACTCCCCAGGTAGTTGTGATTTAAGAAAAAGTTTCTATCTAAGAAATGTGTTGTAATAGTCAAATTTAAAACAGTGGTACAGTGTATTCCAAAACAGATCCTGGTGCTAAGGTTTATAAGAATATCATGGGTGGTCCCTGAGACATCAGACTAAGTGAAAGTCACCCAAAACTTTTGTTTAGGTTCACTCAAGAGGTGAGCCTTTCTCAGCCGCTATGCATTTTGGGAAGCCCTCTGGCTCAGGCATCATTGGGCTAATTGTCCTTTGTGCTTCTTATATTCTTTATTCACATCTCTTTTAAAGCACTTGATTTATTGTGCTGAACTTTTCCATGGATATGTCTCCCTACCCTAGTAGAATGTATATCTTATCACCTGGTGCCATCATTAGTACAGAGAGACAATTGCTCACCAGGTGTGAGCTGGATGGTGGGAAATTACTATGGACAGCTGTTGGGCACAAAGAAAAAAAGACTTAGCTTTCATCCCACCCATGAAGATAAAAGTTGCAAATAACTACATTGTTTATTAAAGGAATCCCCAAGATACTTCAATAGGAAGGATCAACAGTTCATTGTCTAAGACTCCTTGGCCTCCTTCCTCTCCTCAAAACACTTGTTGTTTCTGCCAATCACAAACTATCATGATGATTCTTTCTCAATTCTCGTTAAGTCTTGCACTAAAAAAACATGCTTTCAACCAGACTTCAACATTTCAACAAATTCAGCTTTGTCCTTCTCCCTCAAATATGCTATCAGGCACTATAGAGGTATTATTCTCTGGGTAAACCATAAATTCAGCTTTGCCTTCTCAACAGCTCATGAACAGTTTTGCTGGTCAGGGAAGCACTAAGCAAACACGTGACATATAGCTAACTTAACTCTCACAGTAACTCTATAATGTTCAGTGTATTATTCTTCCCATTTCCCAGAGGAGAAACTAAACCCAAGTTTATACTGCAAGTAGTTGGTAGAACTGGGATTTGAATCTAGGTTGTTTGACCCCTTAGCCATTTTATGTGAATTATATTCTTAGGAATCACTTAACAGTCACTTTAATTGGCCTCATCTGGAAGCAATTTCAAAGGATCAGAATAAATGGAAGCCCTGAAGTAAAAAAAGGCACAATTAGAAATTCAACATTTCAAACATTGTATCATTTACATCAATTAATCAATTATTCTTCTATTCACTTGCTCTGTAGTTTATCTCTGTTTAAAAGAGCAATGATAAGCATTTTGACAGTTTAAATGGTCATGATTCAGGAAAAGTGTCCTAATACCTGAACATTTTATAGCCTTTGAAAACTAACCATTGCATTTATCTCTCCCGAATGCCCCATGTGTTTCTACATGAATTTCAACTTGAATGTGCTGTTCTAGAGAAAGAGAATGTTATCCGCTACTAATTTACTAATGTAGGTGTGTACCTCTTTGAAAGTAAAAAGCAATGGATACCCAAATGGTGGTGAAAAAAGGAGTTCACTGAGTGTGTTTTGATGTAAACTTTATCATAGGAATAAAAGGCAATGTGGATTTCAGAGAAAGAATACTCAAAGGCTAGACTTCTGTTCCAGTGATGGCTATAACTGATTAGAAGAAAACGACTTATCATCATGCAATGAAACAGACTTGAATGGTGTTACTAATGTTACATATGATGGAATCAAGATCCCATAAACGTCAATAAGCTAGAAAAATAAGGCAAAACCAGCAAAAATTTATACAGATATCTATAAACTTGGTGTTTAGATCTAAAATAGAAATTATGTTAAATGCTTTCTAACCACTAAAGATGGACTCATAGTGAATTAGTTAGCCTTATAATATAGTGAGCACTCAATATACCAGGTATATAAGCAGAACAAATGACTCCCTTTCTGGAACTTTCTGTGTTAAATATCTAAGGTTCTTTCTTATTACCCGATCCATGCTATGGCTACAACGATGAGGTTTGACAGATTCAAGGTTTGAATTCATGTTTTAGTAATGTGCCATTTAGTCATCCCTCAACCGATATATCTACCAGTATGTATTTTGAATGTTGTAGCTACTTAGACACATATGCACTTAACTTTGGCCATGGCTAGATTTCTAATAAAGGTGGGAGATCTGGAGAGAGAAGGTATCAGAGAGCTTGGATCAAGCTGCATCAAGGCTGGCAGAGGAAAGAGACATTTATTTCAATTCTCTGATGGTTCTGAGATTAGTCTTTTTCTTTTCCTTGCCTTCCTGTTAGAATTGGCTTATCTAAAAGAATCCAGGAGATCAAGCATTGGGAGTATGGTTGATTTAATGTGTATCATTCTTTGAGCAAACTTGTCTCTCAGGATAGGAACCTTTGCACTGGACCTTGAGGAACCACTTCGTTTTTGTGCAATGACTGAGGTAATAATAGTGCTGCAGGTGTCAGTGACTAGAGGTAGTGACTCAACCAGGGGCCGCTAACAGTGCCCTGAAGCTGGCATTGCTAGGATTCCAACACACAGAATCTCAACTCTGCATTCAGCAATGGCAACACTTCTGAGGTAAGCCATTGTTTGAGGACTTACAGGGCATGGTACCATAATGGCCAGGGCAAGAGCTGTTTCCACTACAGGGCAATCCCATTTGGGGGCTAAAATTTCATCATTCTCTTGTCACCAGAATCCTGGACATTTTCTGTGAAGCACTGAAAGAACATCTTTTCTTCTTTTATATATATATATATATTTTTTTTTGACAGACAGAGAGAGCGAGCGAGTGAGAGAGAGAGAGAGAGAGAGAGATACAGAGACAGAGACAGAGAGAGGACTGAACTGGGGGAGCTCCCAGTTCAGCATATGGTTCCTTACGGGCCGGAGCCGGGATTTGATCCCCGGTCCCGGGTGCTGCAAAGTGAGCGCTTAACCCACTGAGCCATCCCAGCTTCCCCTCTTTTCTTCTTTTATTTACTGGAAATCATTTATTTAAAAAAAAAGATGATCTTAAGAAAGCCATTTGGTGAACAAAGAAGGCTGAAACAAAGAAATCCTTAATGGCTCTTTAATAAGCAAACATACATTGGTATAGCATTTCTCTGTTTGCTTTTCTCTTTGTTATAAGTTCTTTATTATTGTCATCAATATTATTTGTATTGCAAAACAGTACTATGAGTTTAACACATGAGGTAAATGACTTAGGTAAATGATTACCACAATCAGGTATTGGAACAGTTTCATTTCCCCCAAAACTATCCTCAAGCTACCTCTTTGTAACCAGTCTTCCCTCATCCTTAACCTCTGATTTCAAATGATCTGCTCTCCATCCCTACTGTTTTGCCTTTCCAGAAAGTCACATAAATGGAATTCTTAGTTTGGTTTCTTTTATTTAGCTTAATGCTTTTGAGGTGCAACTATGTTATTGTGTGTGTCAATGTTCCTTTACTTTTTATTGCTGAGTATCATTCCATTGTATGAATACACCACATTTTGTTTATTTGCCCACCTGTTAAAGGTCAATTGGTTTAGGGTTATTATGAATTATGATGCTATAAATATCTGTACAGAGGTTTTGTGTAAATATAAGTTTTCATTTTCTAGGGAAAATATTTAGAAGTAGAATTTCTGGGTCATAGAGTATCTTTAAATGTACTCAAAATTTATTTATAAATTATGTAAAATAATACATTATATGATAATTATGTATAATGTGTATTAATTACAAAAATAGTTATATTTTATATATATGTGTTAATTTCTTATAAATTTATTTCATATATATATATATATATATATATATATATATATATATATATATA
>PVKE010033034.1:0-18149 GCA_004027555.1 Craseonycteris thonglongyai
ACATCATGGTGATCACATTACATAAAATAGAACTGAGAGATTCAGAAGTTACAGGACCTGCCAGAGTGCTTCCTGTCAGAAAAGAGCAGAAGGAGAATTCAACCTCTGATCTGTGTGGTGACAAATTCCCAAGCATCACAAAAGAGCAGTTGATGGCCTTGGTGAAGCATCCTGAGAGAATGGGGGGCTGGGCTGATGCTCCCACAGTGCTGACAGTGGCAGTCTCAGCCTTGCCCTTGATGTCAGCTAGCCAGGAGCATCACCGCTAAGCTAGAAGGAAGCTTTCCATCCGGTCTTCAGTATGAGTAGACAAGAGTGCCTTCCCTATTCAAGTGCTTCCGTGGGAATCTCCTACCTTTGGACTATTACCATATCCCTTCAGGCTAGAAGAGGGCAGTGGGGAGTACAAGTGATGTGTAATGCATTCCTCCAACTGATGTGCTTCTTGTTGGACTTAGTTCATATCACTCTCTTAAGCAAGTCTGGAATTGCCAAAGCCTGGCTTGGATCTCTTGACCCCTTAGGAGGTAGGCCAAGGAGAAGTGGTAAGATTGGTCTCTTGGTTATAGTTCTGATATTATCAGGATGGCACAAAGGACTTTACTATAGAAGTAAAGCTCCCTTAAAACGAGTAAGATTTTGCACCAAGCACAGGCCAGCCTCCACCTCTGCACAGAGCTGCAGAAATGAGGTGGTGTCTCACGGAAGCGACTGCTTCTCCACGGCTACAGCGCTGTGGCCTGTCCCAGAAGGGAACTTCGTGGGGCTGTTCTGCAGAGCAGCGCTGTGAACTGCCCTGATCGTTCAGAACGGAACAATTCAGCTGCCACTGGGAGAAAATAAGAAATAACTGGGACTCCCCAGGAGCAGCCCCTGAGAAGTCACTTCTACAGGCCCCAAAGCTGATGGGCACAGTGGCTAACTGCTGCTAAGCCGAGCTCAGGAGCGCACCAGGAGACACTGATGTGGGAGATGCTGCTAATGGGGACACACAACACGTATGCAGTGTACCCTGGCCAAAGGATGTCACTGTTGAAGAATATTGCCTTTTCTGGGGGCGGTTGGGGGGCATTCTCCATGTCTGCCAGTTAGGGGGAACAGAGAAGTGGTGATTCTGTTCCCTTTATTTTCTCTGGCAATTGAAGTTTTGTCTTCACAGGATTCTAGGGCGTGATGGACATTTAGCCATTTGGGGTTGGAGTTAGAGTTTTGACACAAGGGCTCAAATTTTAGAAGTGCAAGTGGCCAGGTTAGAGTCAAAGAAAAGAAATATGTTACAATATATAATGGAAGGATTATTGTCTGTCAAGTTATAATTGAAATAGCTCATTTGTTATTATACTATAAACATTAGTTCGTGGTTTTAAATTTTGACTGCAAAATTTGCCCTCTTAGTAACAGGAACAAAAAATTATTGTGATAGAAGTCTTTGGGAAATAGCCAGTATCTAACAATAGGTCTCATAAATGCCTACCTACGTTTTTAAGTTGTTCCTGTTTGTGCTTTAACTCACTGTTGTCATTGTTATTTCCCCAATAGACGTGATGTAAACTCCTTATACAAATGCCAAGCCTGTCACATTTATGTATCATTGTAAAAGAAATTTCTTGGTGACTTGGCAAGGATCTACAGCACTGACTCCTGAATTATGGCCAAATTGTGATGGATCAGCGGGCTGGAGAAGGCAGTGTGAAATAACGGGAAAGAACACATTTTTGAAGTCAGACAGGTACATTATGGGAGTCCCAGCTCTACCATTTACCATTTCTATATCCTATTTTAAGCCACCATTTTTTTTTTTTCTTATCTGGGTCACTACCACTGAGTGGCATCCTAATTGATCTTTTTGCTTCCCCATCACTGCTCACCCCTATAATCCATTATCTACACCAACACCAGTGTTATATTTCTGAAACTAAAACAGGATTATATACAAATAATCCCCAGGCTTAAACCCACTGATAACTTCTAATTACACTTTAAATAACAAAATTGAAAGTCTTTCCCATGGTTCTCCATGATCTGTGACCCCCCACCCTACCCCGAGCTCTCTCATTTCATTTCCTAGTACCCTCCCACCCCTTAGTTCTTTGTGATGTTAACACAGAGCACCTGGAAGACCCTCCAACACATCTAATTCATTCCAAACTCAGTGCTTAAACTTGGCCTTTCTGCTGCCTAAAACACTCCTCACAGGGTTACGTATCTGTCTCTGCCTCAACCTTCAGACCACTGTTCTTCTGAGATTTCTGTAAGTTCCTCTCCTTTCTTCAGGACCACTACATGCCATTACCCTACTTTTTTTTTTTTTTCATCATAACATTTAACATTATGTGAAAATAAATTATTGATGAGTCACTTGATTGTTATCTAACTTTCTTTACTCGAATGTAAGCTCCAGAGGTCAGGCATTCTGCGGTTTCCACTTCTGTGTCACCAATGCTTAAACAGTGTCTGGCACGTAGGAAGAAAAATGTGAATATTTCAGAATAGAACGGCTGATTTCCAACACGGCAAAAATGCATTACTATGACCAGCTCTTATTTTGTGTGTGGCTCTCAATTAATTTTGCGATCACTTATTGTGTGTCTCCACCACACAAGGGGCATTGCATGTTTTTGAAAGGCTATGGAACTATCATCATGTCGTTTAATCTAGAAAATTTTCAACATCATTGGCTACTCTATGCTGTCAGATCCTCTGATACTGTAGCTGATTATTGTTCTCCAAGATCCCTGCCAACACTTTTCAGTCTCCTTCGCTTGCTTGTCTTCCTACTTCCATGTCCTCTCTGAGTGAAGACCAGGAAGGGGAATGAGGAGCTCTTAGAGTGACTTTCCCAGTCCTGGGATCTGAAACACCAATCACTGTTGCTGGTTTTCCGTCTACCACTCAGTCCTGACCTCTCATGAGAACCTCAGACTTGTGCATTCAGTGGCCAACTTGACATCTCTATGCGGTATCCATGTGTGCATCATTTCCAAGATTGCACTCTCAATCTTGGAAAAGGTAACATTTCCAGAGTGGATCCCTTCCTCATCTCCCTAACTGTGTTCTCCTGCCCCCTTCTACACTTTCCGGAATGTACCTCAAACCACTCAGTTGCTCAAGCTGAAACATTAGGAGCTGCTCTTGATTCTTTTTTCTTGATCCTTCAGATCTAATCCATCAGAAATCCTATTTATTGACTGTCTCCAAAAATTATCCCCAATCTACCTGTTTTTATTTACCTTAACTACCACTATTATCTCTTACTGGTCTCAGTTTCAAGTCTTTCCTATGCCTGTCCCCCAGCCATCTATCCTCAACCTCTACCGATGATCTTTAAAGGACACAGAATAGAAGCATCTCATTTCCTTTCTATCTTTCTTTTTTAAGATTTTTTTATTGTTTTTGACAGAGACAGAGAGAGACAGAGACAGACAGGAAGAGAGATGGAGAAAGAGAGAGAGAGAAGGGGAGGGCCCAGAGCAGTCTCCATAGCCTCTGACATGGGAGGCACGTCACCCTCTCGAGACAGGGGCCAATTGTGGGGGTGAGAACTGGGGGCCTCCTGCATAGGAAGCACACCCCAGTTCAGCATATGGGCCTGCACAGCCTGGGGCTGGGATTCGATCCTCAGTCCCAGGGGCTGAAAAATAAGTGCTCAACCTGCTGAGCCATCCTGACTTTCCCTCATTTCTGTTATAAAAACCCTCTTTTGGGTACTCATTATGGAGAAAAAAAGTAAAAACAAACTAAATGTCTTATCGTGGATTACTGGCTACCCAGACTCTGCCTACTTTTCTGACTATATCTCTCTACCAACTACATGATTTACTTGGCCTGAGACTCTGACTTTCTTTCTCATGCCATGCTCATTGCAACCTTTGATCTAGTTATTTCCTCTGGTGGAAACCATTTCTCTTGCTCCTTCCTGTTATTCAGATCTCAGCTTAAATATCACTTCTTTATAGAAGCTTTTTTTGGTTGCCCATCTGAAGTTGCAGACAACCTGTCTAGTATATTTCTGTTACTATAACTATCTCACCAGTGTTTATCAGTAACTGGTAACATTCACTTTTATTTTACTACTGTGTTTTCTATCTTTTTCACTCTGTAAGAAAATAACTTTCTTACTACTGCCTCCCCAGCACTAAGGACCATGAGTGGCACATCGTAAAGATTCCAATTCATATTAGTTTAAATTGATGATACAGTATGAGTATTTATGACATTAGATCCAGAATCTAAGTTCAAGTGTTGAAAAGGCCCACAGTGCACTAAATAGCTCATTCCCCAGGCTGTTAAAGTGACTTCAGTTCTCCAGCTAATTGACTTTTTGAATTCAGAAATCAATTCAAAAAATCAATTCTCCAGGAGGCTTTCCTATAAGATGCAAATATCGCTGGAAGAAGCATCATTAAACCATTAATACATTCATATGCATGTCTACATCACGTCAGTGGGTCAGTTTTCTACCAAGATCTTAAAGCACTGATGATCCCCTAGAATCTAGGGCCTAGACTACTGAAGTTTGATCAAAGAAGAGAGAAGGAATGATCAGGAGTGTGGACTATGTTGGGGAAAGCTGACTAGAGGGACATCACTCTTGGGGTCCTTGAGCCATAAGAATGGGATTCTGAGTGCAATTGAAGAGAAATAAAAGAATTTGCTTTTATTTTACTATTTTATACATGATCTTTCCTAAATATCATTCTTTCATTCTTGACAGTGACCGCCAAGGTTTTATGTGACTTGCATGAATGCATCTATTCTCTGGGAATACTTCCTACTTTGTTTCCTCCCTCTATCGACTCTAAGGACTCAAAATTTCGTATTCCTCTCATTTCTGGCAAGTCTTTCTCTTGGACTGCTGCCTTAGATCCCTCTGCTTAGAGAGCTATTGTGCCAAGTGTCCTAAGGCTCATCCCCTCATCCCCTCCAGGTCTTTGCTCAGATGTCACCTTCAGTGTTGAGGAAGCAGGGAATTCTGCCCCCCTCTCTGCATTTATCCTTCTCCAGTTCTTTTTTGTTCCAGGACTAGTAACAAAGTAATAAAATTGACAAAAGACTAGCTGAACAGAAGGAAAACCAATTTCATACTTATGCGCGGGAGGTCATATGATGCTCAGATCTCAAAATGAGGCTCAAAGACATGATTAAACCAGGCACCTTTCTATATGGTTTAGACAAAGAAACAATAAATTTGTGAAAAAATTGACAGGACAAAAAATGTCTGTGCTCATTAGAATGGGATCTAAGCAAAGTTTGAATGTTCATTAATGAGGAACTTAAAGGACGGGATTAGAAGAGAGGTAACAAGATGTGTTAATGCAGATTTTCTCCACTCTGAGCTGCTTAACTCTACCATTAAATTGTGTGGTGTCTTCCGGATGTAGGGAGGATACCTGTCACGTGGAAGATATATTTCCTGCATTCAAGGAGACGGAGGAGGGTCAAGGTATCCTTACGACACTGGCTGCTTATCAAGTAACTTTAGTTCAGAGTAATCAATATGCCATTGTGGGATATTTGGGGGACACCTTCTTGGGCCCTGACCCTGACCACCCAATTTGAAATTATCACCCAAATTCTCCCTCAGGTACTCACTGCTCCCACATTTCTTTTATTTCTCCTTTGGTTTTTGCCTTAACATTATCTCCATCTGATGTGCTATATATCTTATCTGTTTGTTGCCTTGCTTCTTCTATTAGAACGTTAGTTTTAGGAATTTTTGTGTCATTTTATCACACCTATTATTCCAGTACCTAGAAGAGTACAGAGCACATAGTAGATACCCGCATTTTCCGGCATATAAGACGACCGGGCGTATAAGACGACCCCCCTAATTTTACAGTTAAAACATAGGTTTAGGCCTATATTCGCTGTATAAGACTACCCCCCACTTCCGAGGCTGTAGTCTTATACAGCGAATATAGGCCTAAACCTATGTTTTAACTGTAAAATTAGAGGGTCGTCTTATATGTCTTATACGCCGGAAAATACGGTACTCAATACACATTTCCTCGCTATATGCTCACTGAATACTTACGAGCAGTCTCCTGACAGATGGAGAGAATTAGACAGTTCCATGAATCATATGAATATGAGTAGGACAAAGCATAGTGGGGGATTTTTTTTTTCTCTAAAAAGCTGAGTTGAATAGATTAATCTAAAAACACAAGTGGAAGCAGTATATGCTTCTAATAGTGCAATGGTTCTTAAATGGAGGTGATGTTTCCTCCAAAGGATATTTGGTGATGTCTAGAGACAGCTTTGGATGTCACAGTTGGGGGCTCTATGTGTGTAGAGGCCAGGGTGCTGCTAAACATCCTGCAATGCACAGGGCAGCCCCTGCACCAAAACACTATCCCGACCAAAATGTTAGTAGTGCTGAGCTTGAGAAATGTTGTGCATGTTGTGCATTATGAATGTTAAGTCATTTCTTGTTCTATATACTGAGCTTTTACTTACTTGAAAGGAAGATTCATTATGCTACAAATTTCATAGTAATTTCCTTTGAATTGTTAGGGTTTTTAAAGATAATGTAAAATATTTTGCCAGTGGAAAGATGAGGAAAAGTGGTTTATTTAAACTGTTCAATGAGGCTAGAATTCCTTTTATATTAAAAAAAAAATGTTTTTACTACTTTTAGAATAGCACTTAATAGTACTTTAGGAGTGAGAAGATATGGTGATTTTATGTGGTTCTTGAGGCTTTAAGATCTATGACCAGCCTGAATTATGTCACTGAAAGCTTTTTATCTAGATTCTCTACATAGTATATTGATAAATATGGTATGTTTATCAGAGAAGCTTTATAAATTAAGAAGCACTAAAATAAAACTATATTTCTACTGCAATCTGAAATCTGTTTGAAATACAGTAATTTGACAGATTTAAAAATAATAGTTCTCAAGCCAACATATTCTCCTATATATCATAATGAAATTCTCTAATACTTTACTTTGTATAAAGCATTCATCAGCTGAGAGATATTTTGACATAAATAAGCTTTCCTAAATGACTTGCATATTTATGTGGTTGTTTCTTCATTCTCTTCAGCCTCAAGACCACATTCATTTTTTGTGCCTACTGTGTATTGATACTTATTCATGAGGCTATGAGCTGTGTTCTCAGTATCTTGAATTTTAGTAAGAGATGTGCATGCAGAGAACTCAAATGCAGAGAAGTAACAAGGAGCATTAGAAATTGAGCTGGGACAGCAGGATGAGTGAAGTCTGCATCGAGCAGGTGGCTTTTAACCTAAGCTTTGGGGAATGCATAGAGTTTCCATAGGCTGCGGGCCTTCCTGGCAGGAGGACCTGAGTGATCAAAGCCTCAATGAATAGAGTTATCCAAATGATAGGAACAATTCAGCAACAGCCTTTCTGCATTTGTTATGAGTGCAACATGAACAAATAATACTCTGCAGAAAAAAAAAAGACCATTAAGCAGTGGGCATAAGGATCAAAACAGAAGGGACAAAAAGTACTGACATGCTAAGACGTGTTAAAGAAAATTTCTCAAGAAAACGTGTGTAGTCGTGAGATGACGTAGGCAGAGGCTGAACTTGGTAAGCACAGTTGGGAGCTCATTGAAAGAGCTCAGAAAACAGGTAACGAAGGTCTGAAGTGAATGCTGACAAGGAGAATAGAGTTGGGACAGGGGAAACAGATGTAAGAAACTTTGTAGAAGGGGAAATGGGAGGACTTGATAACTCTTCCCTGCAGGTGGGGAGTTAGGGATGGGGGTCAAAGATGGCTCTGATATGTCACAACTAAGTACATGAGAGGGGATGGCAGAGCCTTTAAGAGAAAACAGAGTCAGTGAAGAGTTGGGAAAACAGAAAACATTTTTGATTTTTAACATGTTGAATTTGAAGACAGGAAATTTCATCCACATAAAGATACCAACATTAATGATGCAAATAGAGACCCCTAGTTCAGAACAGAGGCAAATCTGCACTCAAGATGCTCTTCTGGGAAATGTTATGTTACTAGTTAAGATCACTGTAGACACAGGATGAGTTAGTAATGCCAATGCTATACATATGGTTTCCTTAGGTAAGTTCATAACTCAGTAAGTTATTAGATCTTTGTTTGGCAGAAGGGGAAATGTGCTTAGTCACAAATACATGTTCACAGAGCTGGTAAAAGGCAGAACCAGGACTCAAGCTAACACCAGTGCAACTCTGCATTTCTGCTATAAGGTTAAATGAGCAATGGCAAATGGCCAAAAGTGGGATCCTTGCCAATCTATGGGAAAGGGACGCTGTTCACACTTGGTTATTTTCCTTTTGTTGTTTATGTTTGTAACCAAGCAGCATTGCACAAGGTACACTGCTGTCATGTCATGTCTCAGGAAATCATTTGTAGTTGACTCATTATGCTGGACTCATCTTTTCATTGATCCTATGTGAAGGGTTTGTACAAACTGACAGTTATACAAAATACAAATTGTATTATTGGCATCTTCTCAATGAACTTGCATTGATACCATAAGTCAAAGTTTGCTTTCAGGCTTGGCTCAATTAAAATAATAAATTTCATTTCAGTAAATTATCTGGATTTCATGGCCAA
Organism: Craseonycteris thonglongyai; assembly: GCA_004027555.1. Lineage (NCBI taxonomy): Eukaryota > Metazoa > Chordata > Mammalia > Chiroptera > Craseonycteridae > Craseonycteris > Craseonycteris thonglongyai. Next base: position 8,564 of record PVKE010033034.1, read on the forward strand.
CATCGTTACTTATTAATTACCATGTAACATTGACCAAGTCCTCTCCCTATCCTGGTGATTTCTACTTTGGAATGAGCTAAGCACATGACTGATGAGTTTACACAAAAACGAGAATGGTGATTCCAATTCATAATGAAGAGGATTTTATGTGCCTAGTACATCATAAGATCAAAGAACTGTCAGGATTCAGATGGAAGGCAAGAATATAGTTGTTAGAAGCACAAAGTAGGGACTCAAACTCATTCACGTCAATAATTTCCTCGTGTCTCTGTCACATTCTTCATTCCTGGGTTTCATCTATTTCTGTTCTGCCATTGTTAGTGTTGCTTTGGACAGAAATAGTCAGGAAAGAAAATGCCAGAAATTGGGTCCACGTTGTGTGTGTGTGTGGTTATAATATTAAACATGTAGCAGCATTATCTTTAACTTTGAACACTTTAAAATGAATAGCACATATAGCCACATATCTAAAAAAAATAAATAAAATAAAATAAAATAGAGACTTGAAAACTTATTAGGTGCATAGTCTGTGTCCCTAAAGAAGCTTATATCTATTGATTATGTTTATATCTGCAGGAATTAAGAAACCTTACTCAAGATTCATGTACATATCAAACTTTATGACAAAGATTATTTTTATTATGAAAAACAGTACTTAAATATTTGAGATAGCTTTTGCACATTTTCTATTGGCAAAAGTTAATGAAGTGAGGAAATATTGTGATTCTTCTGAAGGTCAGCGATTGGAAAAGAACCAAAAAGACTAGGCATAAACTTCACAGACATATGCTATTTTAGGAATTACACAGACTTCTCACACTAAGAAAACATGTGAGTTTCTGTTGGGGACAGCTGTTCTCTTCTTCCATGGTAGTTTATGGTTAATAAAGCATCTCCAAAAGCTGGGGCAACCTGCTATTTGGTTCAGCATTCATTCCTCATTGGCACTAGAGGGCACTAGAAGTCATAATGACCAGAAGAGCAAGCCCTCCACATTACCCACCATTATGATAGCTTCTACCTACCATCATTAACACTTGCAGAACCCTGGGGTAGCTTTTTCAACATGCACTTGAAACACAAAAGCTGTTAAAAACCCTCACTGGTATTCACCTTGAATTTAATGCATGTTTTGTCATTTGAGGTGGGTTGAGAGACTGAAGTCAGAGAGGTAAGTAAGGAGAAGGGAGCAAAAGCCACATAGACACTTTGTATTTAATCAAGAAGGACACTGTCCAAAACAAATAGCCAATTTTTTTATGGCTTTTTCTCCTTCCTGCTATCACTCCATATCTATCTTCTCCATGGTGACACATAAGAACTCTGCTTGATAGTCTAAGAAAGTATGGGAACACAAAACAAAGACATTTAATATGATAAACAGGCAACACTACCATGACTAGAAACAGAGTCTTTCTGACCTTGATGGGTACTTAAATGATTTTTATCATATCATCAGCCTTGGAAGCTATTAGCAAAAGAGACTGTCATTTACCATCTGTGATGTCCTGGAAATAACATGTTCTGAAAATTTAATTCAAATCAATTTAATTCAGTAAACATTATTAATCTCATGAAAACTTGGCACCATGCTAGGTAGTAGGGAATACCAAATGAACTACGTATAATTTCTTTACTTAAAAGGACTTAGGTCTTTATGAAATACTTAAGACAAATATGTAAGAAAGTATCATACAGAGTAGAACATAAGAAAATTTATGCGCAAACAATGTATTTCATTCATTCATTCACTTATTCAGTAAAGGATGTACTACCTACTGCATGCAGGAACTATACTATGTGTGTTGTATATACATTGGTTAACAAAATAGATTTGGGTTTTGTTCTGTCTTCATGGACTTGTCAGTCAATTAGGGACTAAGACAACAGAATGCTGTAATAAAAAATCCTTTGTCATGAGAGAAAGTTCTCAAAGTCTACTTAAATATGGTCAAGAAATGACTTTAATAGGAGCTGACATTTAAGAAGGAGCAGCATATTAAGGATAAGGGGAAGAACATTCTAGGCATACCAAACAGCTAGTATGAAGATCCTAAGAGAGGAAAAAGCTTAGCATACTAAAGAACCCAAAGAAAGCCAGTCGGCTGGAGCATACTAAATGGTATGCAGAGGACCAGGCCATATGGAACCTTGCAGATGACAGTAAAGGCTGAAAGAGAGAGCATATCTAGTCAAAGTGACCTAATAGCTTTACATAAAAGGTTCCCACTTGAGAAAAATGAACATGATTTTGATAATTATGATAGAAGAAAGCAGGACCTATGAGTAAAAGCAACTCCATGAGCTCAGACATGGAGTTTTATGTATGGTTTGCACCCTGACAAGTGGAGGCTAGAGTTCTATCAGTTGAATAATGCAATGAGGCAAGAAACATGGGTTGAAACACATTATGGAGAATGTGGAGAAATTAATGGTTCATTAAGGAAATGAGAGGAAGTCACAGACAATATTACTGCTGAGAAGTGCTACTGTTGGAACCCCAGTTCAGGAAATCTAATTTGGCAGCATTATGTGTTTATACTGGACATGGAAAGAGAACTGAGAGTGAGTTCCTGGAAATCCACCCTAATTGTCTAGCAACAGGGCATTAGAGTCTTAGGCAACTGTCACTGGAATAAGAAGAAGGGGACAGATGTGATGGCCATTGCCAAGGCAAAGTCTATAAACATTGGAATCTAATTGGTTATGAGGATCAAGACAGAAGAAAAAATGAAAGAAAATTCAAGTTTAATCCTGAGTGACTGATAGAAAATTAATACTACTATTAAATAACTATGGCTAAGCAAGGTGATGATGAATTTTGTGTGTGTCTGAGACAGAGAAATAAGAAGGGAGGGAGTAAAAGAGAGAGAGAGAGAAAGAATATAGAATTGAATAAACAAAGTTAAGCAATTAGGAAGGATCAATACTGTTAGGGATGGTCATATACGCTCTCGAAGTCATTATGCAATATTCAGAGGGAATTGATAGGAAAATGGAAGTCCAGCTAAAAAATAAATATAAAGGATAAGGTGATAAGTTTTTGTTAAAGATTTATTTTATTGCTTTTGACAGAGACACATACAGAGACAAAGAGAGAAAGAGAGAGAGAGAGAGAGAGAGAGAGAAGGGGGAGTGCCCAGAACAGTCTCCATAGTTGTACATCATCAGTTTTCTATATAGTTTCATTCCACAAGTGGGTAAGGGGCTGTGCAGGGCAGGAACTGGGCATGGAGCTCACCCCAGTGAGAACACATGTGGGTCTGCGTGGGCCGGGGCCAGGATGTGATCCTTGGACCCAAGGGCTGAAAGATGAGTGCTCAACCTGCTCAGCAATTCCAGCTTCCCCAATAAATTATTTTTGAAGATTTTTGATTTGAGGTAATGGAAATACAAACAGTTATCACAATGCAGAAATAGATCCTGAGCACCATCAAACCTGAAGATATAAATTTGGGAATAATCTGCATAGAAGTCATAGTTGAAGCACTGAGGGAGAATGTAAATAAAAAAATAGATGACAAGAAAGAGGAAGCAAGGAAGAAATTGAAAATAATTACAAGAGTTATAAAAAAAGACAATGAGAAAAGATACAATCAGAATTACACTTTTAGAAATCTCAATAATTATGAAAGAGAGGGAAAGGATTCATTAAAAGAGAGAGAATTAAGGGGAAGATAAATGGTCAGAAAGGGAGAATGGAGAATCAGTAAAATCAAAAGAGAAGGAGGGTTGAGAAGAGAGTAGGACTTTCGTTAAACAAAGTCACACTTTTATACTCTGTTCTATTCAAAATTTTCTCCAAAAATAAACACACACACATGAAAAGTGGATGATGAAAACATATCCCTAAGAAAGAAGCTAGAAAATACAAGGAAATAGTTATAACCTCAATCCAGAACTATAAAGAATAATTGCCAAATGCCATCAAATCTGAACCAAAATGAAGGAGGATAACAAGAAGAAAGACATACCTCCTCAGATTTTAAGTAGGACATAGATTTCCCTCTACAAATATACATGTCACAGCATCAGAAAGCCCTGCTCTGATGTTTGGAGTAAAGCAACAGTTTGTAAGATAGGTCACAGAAATATAAAATGCAGAACATCCTGGTGAATCTCAATACAACTCTATAAAAATTCAGAGAACCAGTGTATGAGGAAGATGTTTATCTTGGAATTGGTATTTCAACCAAGAGAGAGGAAAGTGCCCTTGGGCAAAGGAGACTAAAGAAGGGAGAGAGAAGCAGTGACCATAAAAACTACAGCCAAAGGGGCTGTGAATCAAGGGACTTTATGCTAAGCCACACCTTCTGGAAAGGCCAGCAGAGAAGTTGCCCTGAGACAGGCATAGAAGAAGGTGAGAAAGAATTATTAGGGAACAACCTGTATCAAGGCTGTAGTCTGCCCACTTACTTCTCATCTTGCTGCCCACTCCCACACAATGCTTCAACTAACACCTGAGCCCATGGAAAAAGGAAAGGGAAGCTGAAAGGGTTCCACGTGGAACACAGGTGTACATAGTATATAGAAATAAGAAAAGGGAAAACTCAATCAGCAAAATGCAAATGAAACAAGTCCTTCAAGAAGAAACCAAAAAAGACTTTAGAGAACTATTTATTTTCTCTGTAGTTATATTCAGGACGATCTCCTGAGGGAAGAAGGGTCAGAGGTAATATAGAGAGCAGATAAAAGTATGCAAATCAGAGATAAGAAAAAAGAAGGTGAGGGAGTTAAGACAGCTAACAAAGGAATGAAAGAGAAACTTGAATGTTTTAGAGGAAGAAGAATAACCAAAACAGAACTAATAGAAGTGAGAACTGTAGAAACTTGGTGGACAGGCTGGATGAAACTCACAAAACAAAATGGAAGAGAATGAGTATTTATAATCACGTGTGCGCGCGCACACACACACACACACACACACACACTCACACACACAAATGATGACAGAGACAGAAGACATAAAAGACATTCAACATATATTTTGCTTAATTAGTATTCTTGAAAAAGATACTACAACAAATAAAGGAGAAAAATATTCAAGAACGTAAGGGAAAAAATTTCCTGAAATAAAACAATAATCATTCTAGCCAGACACCTGGGTCCCTTGGAAAAAAAATAGAACAGTGCAATAAGTTTTAAAGTAATATAGTGAAGTTACTTAATTTTAAAGATTTTTATATTTATTGTTTTTGACAAGAGTGTGTGTGTGAGAGAGAGAGAGAGAGAGAGAGAGAGAGAGAGAGAGAGAGAGAGAGAAGGGGGAGGGCCCAGAGCGGTCTCCATAGTTGCCTGTCATTAGTTTTCTACATAGTTTCATTCCATAGGTAGGTGCAGGGCTGCACAGGGCAGGAACTGGCCAGGGGCCTCCCATATCAGAGGCACAACTAGGGCAGGTACTGAGTCAGGGGCCTCCCACATGGGAAGTTTGCCCTGGGAACCAAACTCGGGTGGGAACCCCTGTTCTGCATATGGGTCAGCAGGGCCCTTGACCAGGACTGAATCCTCAGACCCGAAGGCTACAATATGAGCATTCAAACTGCTGAACCATCCTGGCTACCCTCCCCCCCTTTATAGTGTCTTATAGTTTTCAGTGTATACCGTAAATCCTTCGTGTTCTTTGTTAAGTTTATTTCTCGGTATTTCATTTTAGTAACTTGTTTTGAAAATACATTTACCTAAATTCTAACAATGTCTTTAGTTCACTTTAGCATCTTTTTTCTTCTGTACTTCTTTCTAACTTTAAATTTAATAGACTTACTAAAAAAGAAGAGAATGTGCATAATTAGTTAAAGGTTGAGGCCTGAGTTGTTTCCTTGCTGTGGTATGCAGACACTAGCTGAGGGTTTAATATTGACTTGCAGGTTTTACAGATACCACATATTAGATGATGCCAAATACAGTAGACTCTCCATTAAGCAGAACTCAAGCAACCAGCAAAAAGTGTTTGCCAGTTGTTTGAGAGTGCCAGTTGCTTGAGTTCTGCTTAACAAAGAGTTTACTTACAATCATCTGGCATCTACCAATCCGCAATGGGTGCCAGGTAACTAAAAGTCTACTGTATTTGGTAACACTAACTAAATAGCCTGAGAAAGGCAAGAATGTATAATAGTACATTCAAAAGTAAAGCAAACTAAGGATCCAGATTCTTTGAGTTTAAAAAAAATCCATTATTTATAGGAAACAAAATAAAACTGAGCAAAAGAAAAAAAAAAAGGAATGACAGAGCTATTAGAGCAAACATCAAATTAAGCTCAATAAACCACTGAGAGCTTATTCCTGAGAAATTGTGCCTTTCAAAATGGCATAATGAGAGGTTGGGCACAACTCTCATTGTCACTCTCGTGTCAGCAAATGACAGTTGCCTGTATCAGCTCTCCCTACAACGCACGGACTATCAGAGTGAAAACTTGGATGTGACAGAACCAACTTCCTGCCTTACAACTAGGAGTCTGGGGACTGAGCCAGTCAAAAGGAAGAACCATCACTAAGGACGGAGCATATAAATTTAAATCTGCAGCGAAGCTGAGCTGTGTTACTAAAGGAAAAAGAGCTGGTTCCAAACTATCTCCCTTAGTCACCCTTCCTCACCCCAACAAATGAATTAATTTGTAGGTCTATCCCTGCTAAATTAAAATCCATATATCTTCTCTTGGGATTTTTTTTCCCTCCTGTAGAAAAGGAAGCTTCTCTCTCCCAGCTGCCCTCTGAAACTTTCAGCAGAAACCAGAATTCTAAAATAAGAAATTCTTTAAACCATCAGGTCCACATCTCTTACACACACAAAAAATATCTTGTGCTTTGCATGTAAAAAAAAATCTTGCATTCAACAAATTTGGAAATATAGGCACAATTAGTTATATAAGCATCAAACATCAGTGTCATATCTGTATGATGGGTCATCTTTTTCAAAACCCCCATTTGATCTTCACTTTTAGGTAAGATACCAGATCTCTTTTTTTTTTTTTTTTAGAAAATAAAATTAAAAACACAAAACAAAACACAAAAACAACTTCTCCTAAGGTCAAGTTGCAATGCAAGTGGAATTGGGCTGGCTCAGGAGTCCTGGTGCAGCTTCTGAGTGTAGGCTACTATTTTCAGCTGCCATAAATATTCACTATGGGAAGCAAACAGTGGCCTGGGTGATTCAAAACAGTAAGTCTATGGGGATTATTTGTAATTGGCTTTGTAATGCATTACATGTTTTTGGCAGATCAGACTTCTATCTTTGCTAAGGTAAAGCTCATAGAAAAAAAGGAATTGACTAGAGGTTTAAAATATCCTAGAAAATCACCCAGAAATAATCAAAATTGAGCTATATGACACAGAGTCAACAATTAGTAGGAAAAGTTGAGCCTGAGAATCAAGCAAATGTTTTTATAGAGTTGAGCATTACTCATTTTGTAGCAGGAATGAAGGTGAACATTTGGGAGGAAAAGTTTCCAAGACAAAAAGTCCTTAAAATAAAGTAATTGTAGAAGAAATAAAAAATTTATTTAAACAAGAAAAAGAAATCTGTATATACCTTCATGATCTTTTTGTGATAATAATGGCAAAATGCTAGTACAGAGGACAGCACAGAGAGAAATCTGATTTGTCAGAGATAATATATTTACAGTGATAGCTTACTTTGCTTAATTTGTGAATGATTTATATTCCTTTGTGGGTCCTGGCCATATGTGGACCTGTTAAGCATATAATGGTCATAGATGGAATCATTATTTTATTTCAAAGGAGATGGGGCAAAAGAGTGAATAGGGCAGCTCAGATTTATTTTCACTATTGGAAGAATAACTACTTCACTCCTTAGAACTGGGGTGTCCAATCTTTTTCGGGCCACACTAGAAGAAGAAGAATTGTCTTAGGTCACACATAAAATACACTAACACTAATGATGGTTAATGAGCTGAAAAAAAAATTGCAAAAAAAAAAAAATCTCATAACATTTTAAGGAAGTTTAGAAATTGTGTTGAGCCACATTCAAAGCCGTCCTAGGCTGCATGCAGCCCATGCGTTAGACAAGCCAATGGGTTAGACAACCTCGCCTTGAAAAATATCCAAAATATTGTCCTTGAACCAGAAGCAGCATGTCTTCATATGGAAATTAAAATAATTATGAAGTGTTAAAAATCTGTGCCTGCCGCAGAATCTAAATTTTCATTATTTGTCACAAACATAAAGAGTCAATGACAAGATCACATAATTTTGATGCATACTTTACAAAACTGGAACTAGTCCATTGGTTAATGTGGTTTATTTTTGTTGAATTCAATAAAGAGATATTGATTTTCAATTGACAATGAAAAATTATTATTGCTATCATCAAGTTAAATATAACTCACTTGTCCCATTTGTGGTGGTATGTGTATTAAATAATTTCATAAAAATTAAAATGCAATTGGTGTAACTTTCTTATTTACTTATACAAATAAATAAAAAAATATAAAAGCCAAATATTGTATAAGCTTTTGCTAGATAGCTAAACAATGCCAAACCTTCCAGATGTAAAGTTAAGTTCAGTTAACCAATATAATCAGCCACTTGCTAAGTCATATCCTCTTCCCATTTATTTGCTAAGCCAACTCTCTTGTCTACATATTTTTTCCAGCTGAAGTGTGTATTTTACAAAATTGTGGCTATCAGGGTGAGTGTGTGAGAGCTGTTTTCAATAGCACATTACTTTTGGATTTTGCCTTAAGCTTTCTTGTTCTACATTGAGAGTCATTTTGTTATTTCAGCAAGAGAATACTAGAAAAAATCATTAAGTGTTCAGACACAGTGTAAAATAAATTATTTAGAATGAAAACAATTATGTATTGCACACAAAATCATTGTCCCATCACTCCTAGTCCCTTGTAAACCCTGATGCATCCTCTGAGTGATGGTTTTGAAATGATAGTTTCTACAGGTTAGGTAGTGAATTCTCAAGTCAACTCTGGAGACCTTAGAAAGTAAATTTCAAGAATTCCAGTTGGATAAGTAGCTACGATCATATTTTCTCCACCCATTTATTTCAAAGTTTCCCAAAGAAGATATAATATGAAAAAAATTCTTATACAAAAAAGGCAAGGCTATCTATAGATATGAAACCCAAACTATCTGTTCTCATGACTTTCTAGAAACTGAACAAGCAAAGGGTGATTTCTTTTAAATAGATCTAGCTGGAAAAAAAACCCCATGAACATTCCTGAACACCTTGAGGTTTCAAACCCCATTCTTAAAAGTCATGTTTGCATTGCCAATGAGGCATGACTTCTAATCTTACATTTTTCTTATTTTTTCTTATTTTTTTCCTTTTCAACTGTAATTATATTAAGAATAAGAGATAGAACAGGGATGAAAACAATTTTCTCAATGTTTTTTGAGAAATGTTTTTTGTTTTTGTTTTTTAATATTATTATATTTTATTGTTAAATTTAATGGGGTGACATTGGTTGGTAACAATCAGACAGTTTCCCAATGGACAACTCCACATCACATCACCCATGCATCGCATTATGTGCCCAGCTCCCAGAATCAGGTCCCCCTCCAACCCCATATATCTGGTGCCCACTCCCCCCTCCCCACACAACTCTCCCTCCCC
>PVKE010033035.1:0-18148 GCA_004027555.1 Craseonycteris thonglongyai
GCACATAATACGATGCATGAATGATGTGATGTGGACTTGTACATCTTTAAACTGTCTAATTGTTACCAACCAATGTAACCTTATCAAATTTAACAATAAATTAAAAAAAAAAAAAGTAAATACATTTTAAAAATAAAAATAAAAAAATATATAAAAAAAAGTTACTATCGTGCCCTTCAAATTAGTGAATATTTTTTTTTAAAAAGAGTAGTGCTCAATGCTGGCAGAGGTCCAGAGAGGAGACAGACTGTCTTCTGCATTCCTGGTATACTCACTGGGATATTGACTAGCAAGGTTCATGAGGCTGTAGCATGCTGGATCTTTTTGATATTACTTTCAAGAAAAAGACAAAGCAAGGAGGTGATCTTAAATGCAGACTAAGATGTTTGCCTAAAGATAATCACCCAGTGTTAGTGAAAACTGAAAATTGAAAGCTGGAGAAAGAGAATGACCAGTCTTCCTAGAATTCACACCAAGCTGGCTCCATGTGGCTCTAAGTCTCAGAGAAGCATGTTTGTCATACACATGCTTATTAGATACATGCACTGACCCTCTCTGTGTGTGTTACATACCACTGAGTTGGCTCCAACTTCTAAATCCTATGAATGAGTTATGTCCACAGTGTCCTGTTTTCAACATCCCTGCTCAGTTCCTATAGACTCAAGCCCAGGGTTTCTTTTATGGACTTAATCTATCTTTTATGTGGTCTTCTATTCCTGCTCATCCCAATTCCTCCCCTGCCCCCAATAGTAGGGCTGGAGGGCCAAAATCTCAGGCTAAAATATGCTTTCTCTATAGAGACAGTATCACCCTCAATGGTGTGAAAAGTGATCCTTAGGGGACAAAAACCATCTTAGATATTACAATGGTTTGTGGCCCTCCTAGGGCAACAGTCTATAAACAGATATACAATATATCTGTGCTATTAAAATTTCATAGGGATAGGTAACTAGAGAAACAAATGTCTTAAAAGGCTCCTGGGGAGTGAGATGGCTATTGAAAAAGGAAGGAAAGGGGGAGGGAGAGAAGAAGGAGGAGGAGGAGGAGAAGGTGGAAGAAGAGAAGGAGAAGGTGGAGGAGGAGGAGAAGGAGAAAGAAGGGAAGAGGAAGAAGAAGAAATAAGAAGGAGGATGATGAAACTCAAAACACTGGCCCAGAAAATATCCCAAGTCCTACGGTTCTCCATGCCCAGGCTCTCCCTCTGAAATGTTTCTGTTCCCCGTGGGCATTATCTCAACTCTGTCGCCCACAGCAAGGCCTAATAGCTCGTAAAGGCTTAACAGCTGAAGGGCATGGATCATTTTTTATGTAGACCTCATGAGACCTTAACTAAAGTATGTTCAACTAGGCTGAGTCACTCAAGCTCCTGGCCACAGTGCAGTGGGCGCTGCTGTCTCTCAGGTGGAAGCCTGATAGGGGAGTGGGCCAAAGACCATGGCACAGTGCCTGCTTCTGAGTGCCAGGAAAGAGGGCTGTCTCTGAACAGTCTACCTTCCAGGTAAGAGGTGAGAGACCATCACTTCTCTGAGTCCTCCCTCCCGGGTGATGGAAGTGCAGCAGTTCAGTGCATCTCAAGGGTCCACCTGGAACTATAGTCAAAGTCATTAAGGAGTGCTCACAGATGGTGCCTTGGCTGAGAACACTGAACTCAAAGCTGACAGACAGAAATGATGCTTCAGAACTGTATCCTAGTCTGGACGAAGGGAACAGCTCATTCACGACTCAAACCCTTGTCTAGAGAGGAAGCACAGAGGGCAGGAGGGTGCTCAGGATGCCAGTGGGGAGTGCCAGCTGCAATGCAGGAGTCCGGGTGGCTTGGCAGACTTCCTGCTACTTGGAGAGGTCTAGCTCATGGGAGGATCTGCTTCCAGCCATTTAGCCAAGGACATTTGGAACACTGGATCTTTTATTGGTCAAAGTGTAACTCCCCCTCCCTAGTGAACTGTCACTGGGCAATGGGAGATTGCTGCAGGCCCACAGCTGGACAAATAATCAGGGTGGGGCTCCCTCTCTCTACCTCTCTCAGGATTTTCTCAGCTCTGGCTCCTGAGTATGTGTGTACATAGCACACTGTCTGCAGACCTTCTGTAAATGAAGATACCTACAGTACACAGCTCGACCCAGTCCTACCAGCAGTACAAGGTTCTATTCAGATGTAGTCTGAGGTAATGCTCTCTTCAGCAGATCCCAGTTTATACAGACAAACAGAACCGGCACTACCCCACAAGCTATCAAAGCTGATCCCAGAAGACTAAGCCCCATGTCCCCAACCCTTCACTCTATCCATCTCAGGAGAACTGAGACAATTAGAATCTCACAGAGGTTTTTCACTAAGTCTCTTATACAAAAACCATTCCCAAGCTTGGTCCAGGTCTGGGAAGTCTGATGAGGATCAAAATAACTGACATTTACTGAGCATTCACAATGTGCTGGGCGTTGTTTAAAGAAATTTCCAAACACCAGTTCATGTCAGCCTTCCAGGAACTCATTTTACAGATGAGAAAACTGAGGCCCAGAGAGGTTCAGTAGCTTGTGAAAGTTCGCATGGGGAGTGGAGCTGGGATCCCCCACCCCGAGTCTGCCTTTGCTTCTGCTGCTTCTCAGGGGGCTGCGGCATGAGTGGGCTCTGTCAGGGGCACTCCCTCCCCTGACCCCAATGCTCCCTGGAAGGGCGCCATGGCTGCCTGGCACCTAGAGAGCACTGAAACCTAAACTGCTCTCTCTGATCTAGCTGCTGTGTCTCAGGTCAACCTCCAGAAGTCTTTCTTAATCATTTAAAAGAGTAATAATAAGTAATAGAAAATACTTAACACTTGCTCTATGCCAGACACTGAGCTTAGAGCTTTACATTAATCATCTTGTTTGATTCAACCCCAACACTGTAGACAGGTTCTGCTATCCCACATTTTAGCCATGAGAAAACTTAGTCAAGACTGGATAAAGAACATGTGGTACATTTACACAATGGAATACTACTCAGTGATAAGAAAAGATGAAATACAATCATTTGTGACAACATCGATGGGCCTAGAGATCATCTTATTAAGCGAAATAAGTCAGACTGAAAGAATCAGGAAACATATGACCTCACTTATAGGTGGAAGTAACAAACACACAGAAAACTATGGACACACTCAATAGCTGGGTGATTGCCTGAGGGAAGGGGAGGAGAGGGGAGGGAGAGAGGGAAGGGAGGTAGGAGAGGGCACCAGCATTATGGACACACTCAATGGTTTGGTGGTTACCTGAAGAGGGGGGAGGATGGGGGAGGGAGAGTTGCAAGGGGTGGGGAGTGGACACTGGATATATGGTGGTGGAGGGGGAGCTGATTCTGGGTGGTGGGCACATAATGCGATACATAGGTGATGTGACGTGGACTTGTACTTCTGGGAACTACCTAATTGTTACCAACCAATGTCACCCCATTAAGTTTAACAATAAAAAAAGGAAGAGGTTTAAAGTTACTAGATCATCAGGGGGGCTGGTACCATCTGGAGGCTCTAGGGTTGATTTTTTTTTTCTTACGTCTTCTATTTGCAATTTAGTTTATTAATTTTATTTCCATTAATAAAAATGGTACTTAGAATCCAAGGGAGCAGTTGAAGAAACTAAGAGGGTTATAGTCAAAGTAAAGGATATCATTTTAATAGTTACATAGGCATGTAAACAAGAAGTTTTATAGTTTGTAGGTTGCAAGAATATAGCAGTTCTCTATCTATTTCCCTTTCAGAGGAAATCTGCAAGAGAGCTCAGCAGTAGGCTTTACCTGTGGCATACCCGGGGGTGGGAGTGGGGGGGAGTAGCAAGGCCACTCAGCTAGTATGTGCTCTAAGCTTTGAACCCTGATTTAACCACATTACACCCCCACCCTCACCCACCCCCACCATGTCAGAGACCCCCACCTAAGTCCTGGCATAAGTTCATATATCTTTTCAAAGTTTCAGAGTAGAATATGTTTTCTTTCTCTTTTTTTTTAAGATTTTTTTATTGTTTGAGAAAAGGTGAGAGAGAGAAAGGAGAGGGCCCAGAGCATTTTTCATAGTTGTATATCATTGGTTCTGACATGGTTTCATTCCACACAGGTGGATGTGGGGCTGCACAGAGTGGGCACCAAAACCTAAACTACACCTAAATTACAGTGGTTCCCAACCTTTCCCCACTTGTGTACCCTTTTTAGACCCATTTCTACAAATTGTACCCTTTGTTTTTAAAACAGTTATTTTTAAATACTGACACTTTTGTTCAATGCCTATCTTAATGTACAATAGTGGAAATGAGGTAATAAGGTAGGAAAGAAAAATGACTACACTAAAAGTACAAACCAAGATTTAATTTTACAATATTCGTAACAGTTAAATATTATCAGGGATCATTTTCTGTATTCCCCTGAATGGCACGCATATAACCCCAGGGGTACACGTACCACCTCTTGGAAACCAATGACCTAAAAGAATTAGTCTAATGAAGGAGGCCTGTCCACGACTGGCAGGGAGACACCAGACTGCCATTCTGGATTCACATGCCCCCAAAGTCAAGGTGGGCACCTCTCCGACCTGCTACCTTTCACAGAATGCAGTAGACTCTGAATGCAAAAATCTCATTGGGTTCAATTGTTTTACGAGTCTTAAACAAGCAAGTAACTGCAGAATCAAAGAACGCAATTCACTTCTCCCTCCTCCTTCTCCCTCCTCCAGCTGCCCCGTGCCATCCTTAGACGAAAGTGCAGGGAGCCAAGCTGCTCTGAGGACTGCAATCTGCTGCTTCTCACTGCTGTCTAAGTCAAAGTCCCAGCCCTGAACTGGGACGGGAAATGGCGCGAGGGCCAGGACTGTACCACATTCACTAAAACCAACCAGCTGAAATTTCACAAGGAGGTAAAACAATAACAAAAATTACTGCGAAATAAAAGGAAATGAATATACTGGGAAAAAAGACGGGGTCTTAGAGGGTAACAAGGACACGTATTTTAACTCCAACAAACAGGTCAGTGCCTCCAAATGGTCTTGTGGAAATACCGTTACCTCAAACGGAATGAGAAACACTCCTCCCACCACAGGTTAGGGAGAACTTAAAGCCTACCACGCACTCCCGCCAATGAATTCTTCTGCCTGATGCTTCGATTTCAAGTTATTATAAAGTGTTAGGGATTGAACTGTATCTCATTATCCGCACCCCCAAATTCACAGATTGAAGCCCTAAGCCCCCGTATGACTCCAACTGGGAGACAGGCATTTAAGGAGATAATTAAGGTTAAATGAGGTCATAAAGGTAGGGCCCTAATCCAATAGGCCTGGTGTCCTTACAAGAAGAGACACCAGGTGTGCATGCACAGAGCAAGGCCATGTGAGGACACAGACAAAGAGGCATCTGCAAGCCAGGAAGAGGGCTTCCACCAGAAATCGGCCCTAGAAATAAGAGAACTAAAGGCCTGCCATTCAAGCCACCCAGTCTATGGTATTTTGTTAAAGCAGCCCAAGCTGGCTAACACACCGTAGGGAAGAACAACGGGCTCTTGGGAAACTCAGCACTTTTTGTGTTGTTCCTGTTATTTAGGGCCACAACTGAGACATACGAATGCCAGTTCGGTATCTTGTTACCCTCTAGGTAAGAGGGTGAAGAGGAAGGGCCTAGAAAGGAGTAGTGTGAGAGGAGAGCCCAGAAATACAGGGAGGTGGCCAAAATATCAAGAAAGACCTTCTAGAAGGGGCAGGTAGCTAGTGCCCAGTGATGTTAAATGACACAGAGAATCAGGTAGCTGATTATTGAACAAGGGTTGGTGGTGGCCAAAGCCATGCCCTTGCCCTGTCATCAGTAGCATCCGTCATTTTACAAAGAAGGGGCTCAGAGCAGCAACTTTGTTAGAAGGGAATGTAGCTTTTCAGGTGGAATATGTATTGGAGTACGCTGACCAGACGCATCATTTTAAACAGGACAGAAAAAATTAGACTGCTCTCTTTAAAATGGCACATGTGGTCAGACTAGTCTTACTGGGCTAAACTCAAGGTGTCAGTAGGCTGGTCATACGTGCCCTTTCAGATGGAACAGTGCCATTCTTTTTTTCTGTCTCACTTAAAATGATTTGGGGGAAGCTGGGATGGCTCAGTGGGTTAAGCGCTCACTTTGCAGTGCCGGGAACCAAGGATTGAATCCCAGCCCTGGCCCTTGCAGACCCATGTGCTGAACTGGGAGCTCCCCCAGTTCAGTTATCTCTCTGTCTCTGTCTCTCTGTCTCTGTCTCTGTCTCTGTCTCTGTCTCTCTCTCTCTCTCTCTCTCTCTCTCTCTCTGTCAAAAGCAATACAAAAATAAAAATAATAAAATAAAATAAAATGGTTTGGTCAGTCTAATTGGAGAAATCTCAAGACCCATGCCCAAGTTCAGTGGTTTGCTAAGAATACTCTCAGGATAGCATATAGTTGCACTAATGGCTATGATTTATTGCTGCAAAAGAATATAAAGCATAATCACTACAAGGGAAAGACACATGGGGCAAAGTCTGGAGGAAACCAGGCAGATGAATCCTCTCCCAATAGAAGCAACCGTACATGCTTAACTGCCCCAGGAATGACTAGTGGCAACATATGTGAAATCCTGTCTACCAGGAACGCTCCTTAGAGTCCCAATGTCCTGGTGTTTATTAGGGGCTGGTCATGTAGGCGCTCTGTGCCTGACATGTATGGTACTAAAATTCAAGACTTCTAGAAGAAAAGCAGATGCTTAGCATAAACCGCACTCTACAAGGGGGGGATGCAAAAACAAACAAATGATCTCCTGGAGGGTGGGCCCCTGGTAGTACAGGCTTCCCCCACTAGGTGAGTGTTGTAGGAACCCACCCGCATCCGTGCACCAGCTGGTGTTGTAAGAGGCTGCGTTCAGCTTCAGTGAGTTCTTTTCGGAGACACTTTCAACATGTTTGCCCTTTTTTTTTATTCTGTTGTTTATGACTTTGTCCTTTGTGATTCTTTTTGTTGTTGTTAAATTTATTGGGGTGACATTGGTTGGCAACATAGTTTCCAGATGTACAATTCTACATTACATCGTCTATGTATTGTATTATGTGCTCACCACACAGAGTCAGCTCTCCTTCCATCACCATCTATCTGGTGCCCTCTCCCTCCCCCTCCCCCACAAGCTCTCCCTCCCCCATCCCCCCTTACCCTCAGGTAACCACCAAACTATTGACTGTGTCCATGAGTTTTTGTTTCTCTTACTTTCAGTTTTATATTCCACCTGTAAGTAAGGTCATATGTTTCTTGATTCTTTCAAACTAACTTATTTCGCTTAATAAGATGATTTCAAGGTCCATCCATGTTGTCACAAATGGCTATATTTCATCTTTTCTTATCACTGAGTAGTATTCCACTGTGTAAATGTACCACAACTTCTTTATCTAGTCATCTATCAGAGGACACTTTGGTTGTTTCCATGAGTTGGCCACCGTGAACAGTGCTGCAATAAACATTTGGGTACAGATAGCCTAAGAAAAAAGGATAAAGCTGGGGGCATCTCACTGCCTGACTTTTATCTGTACTACAAAGCCTCAGTAGTCAAAACAGCTTGGTATTGGCAGAAAAACAGACCCATGGGCCAATGGAACAGAATTGGCCAGAAATAAACCCACAAACTTATGGACAGACTATTTTTGACAAAGGAATGAAAAATATACAGTGGGGAAAAGAAAGCCTCTTCAGTAAATGGTGCTGGGAAAATTGGAAAACCACATGCAAAAGGCTAAATGTGAACTATAATCTCTCACCATATACCAAAATTAACTCAAAATGGATTAAAGACTTCCAAATAAGAACTGAAACATAAATTGATGAAGACAAATGGCCTATAGATATATGAAAAAATGCTCAACATCACTAGCAATTAGGGAGATGCAAATAAAAACCACAATGAGATACCACCTCACACCTGTTAGAATGGCTATAATCAACAAGACAAGGGTAACAAGTGCTGGAGAGGCTGTGGACAAAAAGGAACCCTCATACACTGCTGGTGGGAATGTAAATTGGTACAGCCACTATGGAAGGCTGTGTGGAGATTCCTAAGAAACTAGGAATGGAACCCCTCTCCTGGGTATCTACTAAAAAACCTGAAAACCTTCATCCGCATTTGCCCATTTATGATGGGTGATTTACAGAAAAAAAATGTGCAAGGCGTGACATCACACCTGCCCGCACCATGCTGAGTGTTCAGCAGCTTTTGACCAAAAATGGCATGACCCCCATGCCCCACCCTCCCTATTCACCTGATCTCACCCTGAGTGACTATTGTTTGTTTGTTTCCCCAAATGAAAAAAGTCCTCAAAGGGAAACATTTTGCCAATGTGAAAGAAGTGAAACAAAAGATGACAGAAGCATTAAAAGGCATCAAATTGATGAGTTCAAAACCTGTTCTTAGCAGTAGAAAAAGCATTTCAATAGGTGTATTGCATCAAACGGAGAGTACTCTGAAGGTGAGCAAAGTTTAAACATGTAAAGATAGATACACAATTTTTCATAAATAAATTCCGGGTTTTGTTGGGTCCCCTCTCATATGGGCAAAGAGTTTAGGCAGCATGAGTCACTTATCACTTCTATGAATGAGGAAATCCCTCCAAACTCTAATTTCTCAGATGCCATCCAAGGACTAAGCTTGGAAGCAGGCCTTTCTAAGGGTAGCCTGCTGTGCAGTTCTCTTCTGTACACATCCCCACCTTCATTCGAAGGTCTTGAGTCACTGAGCCAAGACTAGAGACTTACCAAAATTAACATTTCCACCTAGAACAGGAATAGATGCATGGCTTCTTATGGTTCAGTCTTGCAGCTAATGGTGACACAAGGTGGGCTCTTTCTAGATCTGAGATGTTTAACTCTATGCAACACTATGGCTTGGTCATTGTTCCGAAAGAATTAGCAGTCTCTTCCTTGTTTACTGCTCTTCATGGAATTTTACATCCATCGCGTTCTCCTAATTCCTGAACTGCCCCATCCTCACCCGTCTGCAAAAGCAGAACTGAGGCCCAGGCAACCCAGAGCAGTGAGCCCGCCTCTGGAGAAGTCTGTTTCCCACGAGAGCTGAACACCCAGCACCAGGTTTTTACGTACATGATGTCATACAGAAAACAACAGAAATAGGAAAGGTGCTTTTATGGACACTTTATGTTTGAACGGGACGTATCAATTGACATTGAATAAGAAAATCAAAGGGTAGTAGGGGTGAAGGTAGGGTTGGTGGAGGGTGGTGGCACCTCCCAGTGTTGCCACTGCCCTGCTCTTGCCTCTCTCGTCCAAAGGGCAGGAGGCAATCAGAAAGGCTTGGCTCTCAGGATGTATTCCAAGCCCGTGTCCACAGCTGCAGATCACACCCTGGTGGTGTTTCTGATCTGTGTGAGAGGTTCATCCAGGCCTGAGCTCAGAGTCAGCCCAGGCATTCCACCTCTGCTTTTATTTGCTTCATGGAAATTAAGACCAGAGCACAGCTGAAGACAAAGGGGCTCATTAGCTCTCATTCTGACTGCTCTTATGCCCAGGTCTCTTTCAGAGGCCATATGGAAGAGACATCGTTATATTAAGCCAGACCAGACATCTCACCAGCATCAAATTCGCCTTCTAGTCCAACAGTTGTGAAGTCATTTCTAACCAATACAGAATAGTTTTGGCTTAAAAGTTTTGGTCTGAAATACGTTAGAGAGTGGTAAGTTTTCAGAATATAGATACAATGACTGCAGAAAAATTTTGAGTTCAGGATTAAGAAAAATGAATAATAATTATAATGTGTCTTTACTCAACTTCCCATTAAAGAATCTATGAAGCCAGGGGAAGCTGGGATGGCTCGGCGGGTTGGGTGCTCACTTTGCAGCCCCAGAGGCCTCAGATCGAACCCCAGCCCCGGCCTGTGCAGACCCATATGCTGGGCTAAGGTGTGCTTCCCTTATGGGAGGCCCCCAGTTTGGCTCTCACCCCCTGGTTTGGTCTCTGGATCGGGGGTTGGTGGGCCGTGCCTCCCATGTGGGAGGCCCCTGCCCACCTGTGTGGAATAAAATCATGTCAAAAACTGATGACGTACAACTATGGAGACTGCTCTGGGCCCTCCCCCTTCTCTCTTGTCTCTCTCTATCTCTATCTCTCTCTGTCAAAAACAAAAAATAAGTCTTTAAAAGAAAGTTTATTTAAGAATCTATGAAACCAGAAAAAGACAACATCTCACAGAAGTTTTAAGAGCTGAAGATACTCATCAAGCACTTACAAAAACCTGGGGAAATGGTTACTAACCACAGCTCCAGTGAAGCAGATGGAGAAACCAGATTGGTGGTCTCTGCAGGACTGCACTTCCAGAAAGGGAACTGCAGCACCTGCCAGGAGTGGTAGAAGGAAGCGTGAGCATCCTACTTGGGCCACGGAAGCTGGGAGATCCAGACTCCGCAAAATCTAGAAACCCAGGCGTCCGTAGGTTGTTGGGAAATCTAGCATTGTGTCTTCCTGTCTTGTCACCCGCTTTCTCTCCCTCCTGTGGCCTCTATTCCATCTCCATGTGTAGGCATGGCCTCAGCAGAACAAATACAGAGGCAGAAGTCCCGGCATTGGCCAGCAGGGCACAGTGTGTGGGAGCTGCAGGCTCCAGCCTCCTGTGCAGCGCTGTAAGCAGGGATGAGACTGCAGCAACCCAGAGAGTGTGAGAGTCGGAAATTGTCATTATTTTTATATCCTGCTTCATTTTTTTAATTAAAATTCTTCTTATTTTTCAATTACATTTGACATACAATATTATATTGGTTTCAGGTATACAACCTAGTGATGAGACATTTATATAACTTAGGAAATCATCACCCCGATATATCTGGTACCTATCTGACATCATACATAGTTCTTACAATATGATTGCCTATATACCTTATGCCAGACCCTACATCCCCATATCTACTTCGTTTCTTAATCCCTTCCACTTTTTGTTCACCCACTCCCTGAATGCCCCTCCCATCTGGCAACCATCCAAGTGTTTTCTGTATCTACGAGTTTGTTTCTATTTTGTTCATTTTCTCCTTTAGATTCCACATATAAGCAAAGTCAGATTACATCTGTCTTTCTTTGTCTGACAATCCACTCAGTACAATATCTTCCATGTCTTTTGATTGGAGCCTTTAATCCATTTAAACTGAAGGTAATTATTGATAGATACATAGCTATTGCCATTTATTAGTCATAATGTTGCTCTCCTTTTTTTTTTTTTTTTTGTCTTAAAGAAGTCCTTTTAACATTCTTTGTAACACTGATTTGGTGGTGATGAATTCCTTAGTTTTTTCTAGTCTCAGAAGCTTTTTATCAGTCCTTCAATTTTTTTTAAGATTTATTTTTATTGTTTTTGACAGAAACAGAGAGAGACAGAGAGAAGGGGGAGGGCCCAGAGCAGTCTCCACAGTTGTACGTCATTAGTTTTCAATGTAGTTTCACTCTACAGGTGGGTGTGGGTCATCGCAGAGCAGGAACTGGGCCAGGAGCCTCTCACATGAGAAACGAGCCCCCACATGCTGGGGGCCTCCTACATGGGAAGCATGCCCAGGACAGGAGCTGAACCAGGGGCCTCCCATAAGGGAAGCATGCCCAGGACAGGAGCTGAACCAGGGGCCTCCCATAAGGGAAGCAGGCCCCAGCAAGAACCAAACTCAGGGCTCACCCCAGTTCAGCATACGGGTCCATACTGGCCAGGGCCAGGATACAATCCTCAGATCCCGGCACTGCTAGATGAGCACTCAACCTGTTGAGCCATCCCACAACCCCATGGCCTTCAATTTTTAAAGCTAGTTTTGCTGGCTTTGGATTAATTTTGGTTGTAGATCCTTGCTTTCCATCATATTGGTTATTTTGTGCCAATCCCTTCTGGCCTGCAAAGTTTCTGTTGAGAAATCAGCTGATAGTCTTATGGAAGCTCCCTTATACATTAGTTGCCTTCCTCTTGCTGCTATTAAGATTCTGTCTTTGTTTTTAACCTTTTCAATTTTAATTATAATGTGTCTTGGTGTGAGCCTGTTTAGATTATTCTTGTCTGGGACTCTCCGCACTTCCTGGACTTGTATGTCTATTTCCTTCACCAGGTTAGAAGAGTTTTCAGTTATTATTTCTTCAAATAGATTCTCAATCCCTTGCTCTCTCTTTTCTCCTTCATTACCCTTATGATGTGAATGTTGTTATGCTTGATGTTGTCCCAGAGGACTCTTAAACTATCCTTATTTTGTTTTTGAATTAATTTTTCTTTTTGCTGTTTTGATTGGGTATCTTCTGCTACCTTGTGTTCCAAGTCACTGATTCAATCCTCTGCTTTATTTAGTTTGCTGGTGATTCCTTCTACTGAGTTCTTTATTCCAGTTATTGTATTATTTATTTCTGCCTGGTTCTTATTTATGGTTTCTATGTCCTTCTTTATGCTTGCTATTTCTTTGTTGAAGTTTTCCCTCCGTTCCTGAAGCTTCCCTATAACCACTGTTTTGAACTTTGTATCTTAATAGGTTGTCTGCCTCCATCTCATTCAGTTATTTTCTAAAGTTTTCTGTTGTTCTTTCATTTAGAATGTATTTCTCTGTTTCCTCATTTCGGATGTCTCTCTGTAGTTATTTCCATGTATTAGGTAGATTTGCTTTGTCTCCCAGTATTACTGAATAGTTTTATGTAGTGGGTGCCCTGTGTGACCCTGGCACAGTCTCCCTGGTCATCTGCACTGGGTGTTCCTGTAGATTCTGGTTTGGTGCCAGCGCTGTTACTGGAGCTACTCAGCAAAAGTGTCAGAACATCATGAGGCCAGTTGCTGCCTGCTTGGAGTCAGTAGACTTCAATAGTTTTCCAAGAAAAATTGCAATGTGGTGGAGCTGGCAGCTTGCCAGAGCAATTGCCTCTGGCATTGTGGAAGTTGGGTAGGGCAGAGTCCCAGTGAGTCAGCAGGGTGAAGTGAGCAGAGCTCACCAAACCAATCAGGTTCAGCTTTGGCTGTGTGGGGGCAGGGCATAACGCAGGAAAGATGGTGCCCACCAGCTGGCTGCATAGGAGGAGGACCCCCCACTCAGGAAAAGTGGTGACTGTCCTCCAGCCCTTATGCCAAAGCCACACACCTCAGTCTGCCCCCTGGATGCCTCTAGCGCTCCCTGAGTCACTGTTCCCTCGGCCAGAGCCCCAGTTGAGTGACCAATACTGAATCTGTGCAGGCACTGTAAGAGGATTTCCCACAGCCTTCTGTCCCACCCCGGCCCGCACTGGATGCTCAGAATTCCCACTGTTTTTCACAGCCCAATATTGTGGGGATTCCTATCCCCAACATTAGTACTCCAGGTTGGAGAACCTGGTGTGGGGTTGGGGTCCCTGCTTCTCCAGAGTAATCTCTCTGGTCAAGATACCCCTTCTAATTTTCAACCACCACATGGAGTTGGAGGGCTGGCCCATTTCACATAATTCACTACTAGAAAAAGAAGAAAGCTTAAAATACTTGCTTTGCATTCCAAGTATGATAATTAAAAACAACTCTCTACAAATAAGAGTTTGTATAGACATATGAAGATTAACTGAGAAGAAGCTGAAACATGAGTGGAAAGAAGAGGCACCTGGTTTCAGTGAGAAGAAAGTGCCAGGACACTAAAAATGCACTAGCAAAGTCAAGGTTTACCTGGGGTCCATTGGTAGGGTACTACAACTTCTAACTCAAGTCTACAAATATTTACCCACACCCATAGTGCAAGGCCCTGGGGATGTTGCAGTGAACGTGGAGGATATCAAGTCCATCCTGAAAATCAGAATTCAGTTGGGAAGAAAAGCAAGGAGTCAATCACAATTGTACATGTGCTACAAAACAGAAAGTGTGTCAGAACTGAAAAGGAGAAAAAAAAACTGATATTGTCTATGACAATAGTTTCCAAAGTGAGAGCAAGGCAAGGAAACTCAAGAGCATTCATGTGGTACCAGAAAAAAATATTACAGGCTCTATCATACCAGTATTCATCCTCTTAATTTCTATTTTGGAGGGACATGTTATAAGGTCCAAAATATATTAGTAGAGTAGTGCCTGCATATAGCATAATACAGAAATAATAGGGATGGGCAGGGTGCTAAAAAAAAGATGTCATTGTTTTAGAAAAGCCAAAATCTACATATTATGAATTTTCTACTTATACATTTCTACTTAGTACACTCCTTCCTGTGTGTGTTACTAGTACATTAATTTTATGTAGGCAAACACAGGTACTATTTAGAAAATATAATATATTATGTGAGAGAAGACCAAATACAGTTGCAGAAATTAGTGGCAGTAACAAAAGGAACAATGAATAACCTACAGTCCTAACTCATTCTAAAAAAAAAAGTTAGAGGGAAATAAGAGAAATAAAATGGTGAGAGAAAAGCTAATAGAGTTGAAAGACAGAAATGGACACAAATTTCACAAAGAAGAAAAAGATACTTATCCAAGAATACTCAAGGGTACAACCAGACATTTTCCTGAGCTGAGAGAGATGACTTTGATGTACTTTCAGTCAATAGTTGATCAAGTAGGCAATATACCATTTATTGTGATGAACTGCAGACCAAGCACACTGCTAGGGTATTTTATTTAAGGATACTCATTTACTTCTCACAATATTGAAAGGTAGAAATTGATGTCCCCATTTTACTATAACATAGAGGAGATTCAGATTACCTGTACAAGGTTACACTATTAATTGTAACAAAACCCAAATTTGAATCCTGGTTCATCTTTACTCCATAACATTTGCTCTTTCTATTAGGCCATGGTAATATTGTGATTTGTAATAAGAGATATGTTTTTGGTCTCCCTCCAGTTCCTGGCATTGAGCTTCAAAAACCCTTGGAATTTCCTATGTGATGAGAGCAGTAAATATGTTTTTGTTATGTTAATGAGGTGACTTTTGGACTACAACTAAGGATACTGTGGCCAAAGGAAACAATCATGTGATTAGAGCACCAGTTCCCAAGTGGTGGTATGCGCACCCCCAGGGGTACATGCTGGGCTATTCAGGAATATGAAAAAATCATCAGTGATGATGAAGAATTAAGTAAAGTAAAAAAATGCAAACTAATAGTTAGGTAACAATAAATGCTTAAATCTGAATCATGATTAATGGAGACACTTGAAAATTAGATCACATTAGTGCATGATGATTGGTGAGGGCGTGGCTATGAACCCTTCCCCAAAACTGCTCTTCTGCCAATCATTATGAATAGTTTCAGAACCATCCATCTGTGACTGTTCTAGAACTTTCCCAAACATATAATTACATCTGTAGCCACACTGTTTGATCAGCTCAGTTATTGACTGAGTAAAAAGTGTGTTGTCTTTAATTGTGATTCTTTTCAAGTATTTTTTAAATTTACTGTTTAACATAGTTTCAGTCAATATTGCCAGTGATTTTTAAATGTGTCAGTTATAGATCAATGATTGAAAACAGGAACGGATAAAAGCCAAAGCTTATGGATTAGAGCCCAACGTCAAGTACTTCTCAACATGTGTCCACACCTACGAGTATACCCACACCAGAAGACAGCAAAAAGGTACATGCCTCAGATACTACATAGAAGAAAATACTCTGAAGATGTTCTTAAATATGGTTTCCATTTATAGGGGATGATGACTGTCCTAAGTTTTTGTATGTTGTACGTGAGAAAATATTATCCGATGGTTGCATGAAACCCTCTCTACTCATGTGACATCTAGAAACTAAACATCCTATCTATAAAAACAAAAAAAAAATACATTATTTTGGCACTTAGAAAAGCATCCAACTGTTCCTTCACACATGATGTCAGGAAAGAAAGACAATGAGAATGCACTTGAGGCTTCAGACCATATTGCTTCCAGCATAGCTAAATGTGGTAAAAACCACAGCATAGTTGAAGATTTAATTTCTCCTTGTATTAAGGATACTGTGGGTTTTGTTTATGTTTAGGGGAGAACATGTCCACAAAATCAATATCTATATCTCTTTCAAACAATACAGTATCTCAACGAATTCAGAAAATGTCTGACAATGTTGAAGCTGTAGTAGTAGATACAATTAAAGAAAGTAAATTTTTTCCCATCCAGGTTGCTGAAAGTATAGATGTTGTTTATTTATCTATATTACCCATCATTACGAGGCATTTGGTAGGAAATAAACTGGAGGAAAACCTGTTGCTTTGTTATCCATTGAAAGAGCAT
Source organism: Craseonycteris thonglongyai (assembly GCA_004027555.1). Classification (NCBI taxonomy): domain Eukaryota; kingdom Metazoa; phylum Chordata; class Mammalia; order Chiroptera; family Craseonycteridae; genus Craseonycteris; species Craseonycteris thonglongyai. Next base: position 16,175 of record PVKE010033035.1, read on the forward strand.
ACCACAGGTGAAGATATTTTTAATGCAATCAATAGTTATTTCATTGAAAGGGGCATTCGTTGGCCAAATGGCTGTGGTGTGTGCACTGACAGAGGCAATCCTATGTTAGGTTGTTTTATAGGCCTGTGCCGCTGAATTAAAATAGCTCCCCATGTACCATGGAGTCACTGCTACATTGGTAGACAAAGTCTTGCATCCAAGCCTCCTCCTAGTGAACTGAAAGATGTTCTTGATGAGGCTGTGAAAGTTGTAAAGTTCATTAAATCACAACTACGAAACTCCAGATTGTTTACATTGCAGTGTGAAGAAATGAACAGCATTCACAGCACATGACATTTGCATATGGAGGTAAGGAGGCTATCTCGTGGCAAAGTACTTACACAGATGTTTTGAGCTTAGATATGATATCTAGGTATTTTTTTAAAAGACCATCATTTCCCTATTGTTTCAAAGTTTCAGGACAGTGATTGTCTTCAAAGTCTTGCATATTTATCAGATATTTTTCTAGAAATAAACTCATCTGGAACTTCAGATGAGCTGAATCACTATATTCAAAGTAACTAACAAAATTAAGTCGATGATTAAAAAACTGGACTTTTGGAAAGCATGTATTGAAAGAGGTCAGCCTGAAGTTTTTGAAACTGCACAACCTCTTATCTGAGAATGACTTGCACCTATCCCAAAACATGAAAGAGAATATTGTAAGTCACTTGAAAGGTCTTAAAGTGTCCTTTTATAAGTACTTCCCTCAGTGCAGAAAAGAAAACAACTGGATTGCAGATTCTTTCAATAAAGAATTCCTCAAAGAAGCTAAACAATCAATTAAAAAGAGCAGTAAACCAATTCGTTTTTAAATTCTGATTTTAAAAGAAAGCACCTAATAACCTTCTGGGTAGATAAATACCTCTTGCCTTTTATGGATACTGAACTAGCAGAGAGAGCTTTTTCTTTTTACACCTTCACAAAAAAAATAAGAACCACAGGTTACTTCAAGTCCATATTAAGACTATTTTCCATCTTTTGGGCCTGATTTCAAGAAACAAAAGGCATCAAAGCAAGTTCAAAGATCTCACTAACAATGTTTCAATCAGCTACTGGTGATCAGCATAACAATGATTACAGACTTCAGATAATACAAATAAGTATTATTAATAATAAATTTAAAGTTTGTTAAATACTTGATCATCTTTATTAACATTTGATTGTTACAAATATTATAAAGTTAAATCTCTGGTTTGTACTTTTAGTGTAGTAATCATTGTTTCCTAACTTATTACCTCATTTCCACTATTTTACATTCAGATAGGCACTGAACTAAAGCGTCAGCGTTTAAAAACAGCTGTTGTAAAAACAAGGGGTACAATGTATAAAAGTGGGCTTAAAAGGGTGGTACACAAGTGGAAGAAGGTTGGGAACCACACAGTATTAGTGGGTCAGAACTTTCAGTCCAACCTGGACATCCAGGAAGGGGTGAGGGGCTAGAGGTTGGATCGATCACCAATGGCCAATGATGTAATGAAACCTTCATAAAAACCCAAAAGGACAGGATTCAGAAAGCTTCTGAGTTAGTGAACACGTGGAGATTTGGGCAGAGTGGCGTTCACAGAGAACATGGAAGCTCAGTGCCCTTCCCCACACCTTGCCTATCAATCTCTTCCATCTAGCTGGCTGTTCTTGAGTCATATCCTTTAATAATAAATTGGTATTTTAGTAAGTAACATGGTCTGCTAAGTTCTGTGAGCTGCTCTAGCAAATTAATCAAAACCAGGGAGGGGGGGGAAAGCCGGGACGGCTCAGCGGGTTGAGCGCTCGCTTTGAGGCCATGAGGACCGAGGATCGAATCCCGGCTCCGGCCCAGGCAGGACCCACGTGCTGAACTGGGGAGTTCCCACAGTTCGGTTCTCTAACTGTCTCTGTCTCTGTCTCTCTCTCTATCTGTCAAAAAGTAAAATAGAAATAAGTATGTACTGAAGA
>PVKE010033036.1:0-18151 GCA_004027555.1 Craseonycteris thonglongyai
CCCCCCCCCCCCCCCCCCCCCCCGCCACAGCTTATTTCTTATTTTCTGATCGAAATGGGGCCCATTTAAGGGCCTTTGTGGTAAATACCCAAATAATTGTGTCACAAAGACGGAGGATCATTTTTCACCGGAGTCAACGATCGCTGTGGACCAGCTGCCACTGTGAAGTTGCAAGCTCTGCTCAGACCCTGCTTTCTTAATAGCAATTTCTCTGGCCCTTCAGAAGGGACTCATTTCAATGTCTGCCTGTTAACTGCAGAGGAGCCGGTTAAGGAGCCGGTTATTGCACCAGGAACGCCGTGAGTAGATTGCAAGAAGACATAATCTCTGCATAAGGCAACGCTTGGGATCTGCGTATGTCTCCCTGATACACAATGAGAGAAGGATGAAACACATAAATATCGTGTCCGCCTGACGTGACGGCAGTGAGGTGTGAGGAAAGAAAGCTTTGGGGACAAACAGACCTGAGTTTGAATCCCTATTCGGCCACTTCCTGTCCAGCTGTTTCACTTTGAGCAAATCAGGTATTCTCTGCACCTATTCCCTCGTCGATGAAACAGATCACTCACACCTATTTGCAGAATTGTTACGGAGGTGTGATGATTGTGTTTCCCAAAGATGGCAGTGAAAATGCCCCCTGTCCTATGATTTCTCGAACACACCCACTGCCCCATCCAGGAGTCCAGTCTAATTTCCTTCCCCTTGAATCTGGGTGGGCTTGCGACTCACGTGTAACCAGGAGGCTATAGTAGCAGTGATTCCGGATGCCTTGGACATAAAAGTGAGTCTTGGACATAAAAAGCTTCCACTTGTGACATGGGGCATTCACATTTGGACCCTAAGTATGAAGTCCGTGTACCCTGAGGCTGCTCTGCTGACAGGAAGCCCAGCATGCCTGTGGAAAAGCCGCACGTGGGTGACACTCTCAACAAGCCCCGCTGACAGCCCAGCCAACACCCAGCGTTCACCATCAGCCATGTGAGAGAAGACGTGCCAGGAAATCTCAGCTCCTGACCTTCCTACCCCTAGTGTCCCGGCCTTCCCTGACATCGTGGGCCAGAAACCAGCCACTCCGTATGCCCTGTCCCACGTCCACACCCACACTCTCAGAACCTACAAAAGGTTGCTGTATGCCGCTAAATTTGGGGGTAATCTGTTATGCAGCAGTAATAACAGGAAAAGAAATGCTAGGAAAACAAAATTCGATGAAGCAGGTGATACATTGTAGAGCCCTTAAGAAGTAGCAATTCGAATTATTTGCATTATTTTCTTCATATGACAGAGGCGGTAAAATATCCACACAGGGACCTCCACCTCCCGGCACAAGCAGGGAATGGATCCATTCAGTTTTCTTTACTCACCCGTGCACATAAGTAATGCTTATTGGATAGCAATAGGGTAGTTGGATGTTTGTTGGGTAGTGATGTGCTTGGCACACTTCTGGGTGGTGGAGCTATGCCAACAGTAATGTAGACATAAACCCTGCCCACATGAAGAGGCCAGGGCCACAGCAAGATAAGCAAGTAAACCAATCTGTAAGAAAATTTCAAAAAAGAAGCAGAATAGGGTGCGGGAAATGACCTTGGAGATGAGAAGGCTTCCCACGAGGGAAGCTTCAGAACGACTGGTGTGCACGGCAGTTCACTGGGACGCTCAATACGGCCGCTGGTGTCCGTGGCTCGAGTTTGCAAACCGTTTCTCTGGGTCCAATGCAGAGGTTTTAGCCAACATTTTGTCAAGGATTGCAGGGGACTAGAAGCATTTTGAGGCTGGGGACCTTCCTGCTGGGTCACTGTGACGCTATGAGGTCCAGTTCAGGTGTTGACCTATAGCAGCCATTTGTTCCAGCCATTCCAAATGTATAGAATACTTCCTAAGAATCTTCAGACATTCTACATGAAGAAATACAGGGATGCTGTGTCACATACAGACGCCTCGTGCCCATCGCATGGAGATGATATGTAAAATATTTACCATGGAGCACTGCTTAGGGAATATTAACTTGAATTGTTTAGAGCCTACTTTTGTATCAGCTAAAATATGTCACTGAACAATCAAAAATGCATAAAATTTCATATAAAATGTGATGTCACCAACACAACTGAGGTCCCTTTGGGCACCACCCCTCCAAGGTGCCCCTCCCCAGCGGGTTAATCTTGCATCCATTTGCTGCTGCTGCTTCTGAGCCGTCTCCTAAGCGTTTTTGTGCACGTGCATGTACCTAGAGACTATACAAAATGTTGTTGTGTGTGTTTACAGCCTTTGATGGTTAAGAGGCCTCAGAGGGTGAGTGATGTTTCTGCAACTTGCTTTTTTTCCCCCCTCAAAAGTATGACTTGAGGGTGTGTTTATGTTGGCACATAGCGATCCCTTTGATTCTTTGGAACGCTCAGAGGTGGCTTTTCCACACTTCCTGAGCCCTCCCCCTGCTGATGGACACGCGGGTTGCTTCTCGTTATCGCACTTCCCCCGAATGTGATGGTCATCCTCGCACCTGTCCCCTTGTGTGCGTGTATGAGGGCTTCTCCGGGGCCCAAGCAGAGGAGTAAATGGCTGAGTGAAGGTCATAGGCATGTTTATTTTAGAGACGTCGGCATTCTGTCCAGAGACTGAAAGAGCCCCCATTTCTCCATACTTTGCCATCAATTTTTTTAAATCAAAATATTGAATGAATGAATGAGCAGCACTTAAAAAACATCTAACACTGGCAATGTGTGTGATGCCTGGCATGTAAATGTAGGTGACCCCGTGTCCCTTCTGATAACTTAGGGGACAGGGCTGGACTCCTACAATCCTTGCCTCCTGGATGAAAGTATTGCAGAGAGCCGGCTGAACGTTCCCCCCAATGAAAATATTGGTGTTTCGGCGGCGGTGCTGTACAGCTCAGGACAGGGAGAGGGCTGGGGGAGAGGCACGAGGCAGAAAAACATGACACAGAAGCAGAACTGTTTCCTAATAAGAAAATCTCTCTAAGTTTTCCGCGAGGGCCTGTCAGTGGCTCTTCAGGCAGCACGGCGTGTTTTAAATTTTATTTAAATCAACAAATTGTACACACTTGAACACGGAAACAGAATACAGGGAAAACACAAGCTGCCCTAACAGAGGAACGTCTAATAAACATTATGCTACTCAGAGATATTTGCTGTTTAATCACCCCATGAAAGCACGCATTCAGCCAAAAGATGTCAGATAGCATCTTGCTAAAGGCGATGGTGCCAGCTTTCCTGGCTCCTGAGTTCATGCAGCTATTTTTTTTTTTTCTCTCTTCCCCATTTGCTTTTTAATTTTTTTAGTTATTTTTATTTTGGAATATCAAGCTCTGAGATGCTCTGTCTCTTGGACCATTCAGAGGGTGAATTATTTGTGCTTCGGGGAATGATCATTCTATCCATGACCTGAATCGTTTCTTTGTCAGGACTGGCTATCTACTTTGCGAGGCTCCTTGCAAATAAAAATGTGAAGCCCCTTGTGCAAAAATTACGGGAAGTTCAAGATAGTGACAGCAGAGCATTCAATGTATAGTGAGGCCTTTCTGAGTGAGAGTCCTGTACGGTTGCCCAGGTTGCACACCCATGAAGCCAGCCTTGATTCGCGGCCATCTGGGATAGATCTCCTTTTCTTAGCAGCAGAGTCCTCCCCTTTTTCCCTAGTCCAAGAAATGACAAAGTGCCTGGGTTGATGAAACTCCATGGGATTTACCATGGTTGCCCCCTGAACACTTTCAAAGGATGGACTGGCTAATTGCTTGACTTTTGTTTTGCCAGCTATTAATGCAAGCTGAGAGCCAAGTTACTAGGGGACTAGGAAATATTTGAGAGGCAGGATTGGGAGTTACAGGGCAGAAGGAAGAAAGAGAGAGAACTAGAAAACACTGGTGCCCAGAGGAGAAGTTTGAGGACAGAATAGCTATGTGTTTGAAAAGTAATTTTCAAATGGATGTTTTACTGCATGGAATGTGATATAAATCCTCTCTCTTCTCCCCCCCTCCCCCCCAAAAATCTCAGTAAAATGTACTTAGTAACTAAAGCAATAAGGAAGAACCGGATATGATGATGTGTATGGTCTCAAAGTGGATGAAAGAAGAGATGTTAGGCTACCCATTAGGTAATCACTGTATTTGATTTATACATAGATTATTTCTTTAAATTCTCCCAACAAAGCTATTAAAACTTTATTACAGAATTGCACGTACCCATTTTCTATTGAGGGGTTGGCTTTTTTTAAAACACTCATTTATAGAAGCTTTTTACTCGGGAAGGAAATTAGTCCTTGGTCACATGAGCTTGCCAATATTTTCCCCATTTTTCTTTCCCTTTTGTTTTTGGTGTATTTCCCCCCATGCAAATATCTGTATTCATTTTCTAGGGCTACTACAATAAATTGTCACAAATCGGGTGGCTTAAAACAGCAAAATTTATTCTCTTACACTTCTGGGGGGCAGGAGTTCAAAACCAAGGTGCTGGCAGGGCCAGGCTTCTTCCAAAGGTTCTAGGGCAAGTCCTTCCCTGACTCTTCCAGCGCCTGGCGGCTCCAGGCATCCTTGGCTGTGGCGGTGTCTGTCCAGCCTCTACGGCCCTCTTCTCTGACTGTGTGTGTGCCCATATCTCCCTCCTCCTCTAAGGACACTAGTCATTGGGCTATGGCCCATCCCAATCCTTCTTAACTTGCTTGCCTCTGTAAAGACTTGCTTTCTACGTATGGCCACATTCATAGATGATACTGGGGAACTCAAATCCACTCATTACAACACACTTACATAGTCAAATGTATTAAACTTGTCTTTTATGGCTTTTGGATTTTGGAAAAGCCTTTTCCTTCCTCTGACTACGGAAATAATTATTTCACATTTTCTAGGAAATAACAGGTTCGTTTTAGTAGGTTACATTTAAATGCTTGAACACCTGGTGTATAAGTTAGGGTAGTGTGGGAGGCAGAATTTCTTCTTTTTCTCTTTTTCTCTTTTCCAGATTGCTCTTCAGATGCCTTAACATCATAAATCGAATGATCAATGTTTTCCAAACTGATTTTAAGTAACACTGTTGTCATATAATAAATTCCCATATTTATTTGTGCCTATTTCTAAACTCTATTCTCCAATGATCTGTTTATTCTGTACCAGTCACAAGGTTGTAATTATTATATGTCAGAATACATAGCAGAACTTTCCCGACTCGTTACTATATATTTTAAATTGAATTTTAGAATTATATCTTCTAGTTCAAAAAAAGTCATAGCATTTCACTAAAATCATTTTAAATATATAGATTTACTTATGAAAAGTGAACATCATGCCAATATCCATTTTTAAAAAGTCTTCTTCTCAGTCCCTTAACAGCAATTTAAAGTCATCTTCTTAAAAATCTCCCACACTGCCTTTTCCAGGTTAACGCTAGAATGGACTATCTATCAAGAAAGCGTATTGACTTCTATGAAAAGCCCTCCAGCATCTATGACGACACCATCATTTTTCTTTTGATCTATTAATATAGGTTTTCTTAATACTGAATTATTCCTAAATGTGAAGTCAGAATTTCAATTCTTATTGCTATACTTACTTGCTTTGTCTCCTTGTGAAAATTATGTCATCTCACTGAGAGTTTTCTGTAAAATGGGAATAAGTGTAGCGTTGGTGTTTTTGCCTGCTCGGATTCACTCTTCTTCATGAAACAACGTCCACGTTGTCCTTCGGGGTGTCAGCCTTCCCCAACTCTCGGTGCATGTGGTGTGAAGGAAGGTGACCCCTTCCCCAGATCCCGGGTGGCCACTGAACCCAGACAATTCCTCCACCCTGGTGACATTGATTTGCTTAAGGATGACACAGCCGGGCCAAGGAGAACTATTACAGCTCTGGGCTTTTCCTGGACCTTTACTACTTTTGCCAAGTTTGTAGCATATGAACACGGGGTGTTCATGGTTGTGTTGTCAACACTTGGGAAAGGGTGTGCTTAAGAATAAAAATAGAGGAAATAAAAACCGAGAGAAAGAGAGAGAATGAATGAGAGCAAGAGATTTGATGAAATGTTTGGAACTCTTAGAGCCAGCACCCTTGTTTACCATTGCAAACAAGAAGAAGAAACAGAAGAAGTAGCAGAAACAGCAGAGAAACAACAACAGAGCAGTCACAATAACTAACCTTTACTGAGCACCTACTATGCACCAGACACGGTTCTGAGTACTTATCATACAGTAACTCTTTCATTTTCATAACGGTCCAGTGAACTTGGTGTTACTACTATTTCGTTTTCAGACGAGAAAACTGAGGCCCAAAGAGTTTTCGTAAGTTACTCAATATCACAAGGCCAGCAGGTGACAGAGGCAGGATTCGAACCCAGGCTGTCTTGCTCTGGCTCCTAACTATTTGGGCCAAGAAAAGAGCTTCTTGCCCAGAGGCTGTTTGAGAAGGGTTCCTATCCTCTGAAATCATGTCATTTTAATCCCATCATCATATCACCTACCTCAAAAAGCTGTCAAGGGCCTTAGATGGGCTTGGATACGTAATTTCCCTCATTGTAGTGTCTGGCACATAACACGTGTTCAAACATCGGTGTGGCTGCCACGTTGTACCATTGAGTCTTACTGTCCTTACTCAGAGAAGGACAGAGGAGTACAGACCTTTTGGGAACTCTTTAAATTAGTCTCACTTAGGTGCAGAGAAATGCTGGGAATTGCAAATTCCCATTCTTAGAGTGGCCAGGAAGTTGGTATGGATCAGGGTTTCTGAACTTCAGTACTATGGACATTTTGGGACCAGTAGTTCTTGGTTGTAGGAGTTAGTGCTGTGCACTGTAGGAAGTTTAGTAGCACCCCTGGCTTCTACCCACTAGATGTCAGTAGCACCCACCCCCCAGTCCAGTGTGACCATCAAAAATGTCTCCAGACATTGCCGAATGTCCGCTAAAGGGCACAGTCACCCCCCGTTGGGAGTCACTGGTGTAAAGGAATGAAGTCTGTGCTTGATTCTAGGAGTTGTGGTGCCGGTTTTCTGTGAAAGGCCCCGTCTAAACGGGGCAGCCACTGCTGAGCTCTAGACAATTGCTGCTACTGGGGAATATGACCCCATTACTGGTCAGATCTTCCACATTTTCTTAGCTTTGAAATTTTTGAGTCTAGTTTTATTTATTTATTTATTTATTTCAGTTTTAAGTGTCAGCCCCAATCGTTTATAACTTGACGTGGGCCAGTTGAAAGATATCCAGGGGCCACATTTGGCCTCCTGGCAGCCTGTATGTAAGCTCTGGCCTCAAGGAAACCCAACATGCTGTCCCCGGTGTGACACTGAGCAGAGCTTCTGTTTCTCAAGTACATTTCCCTCGGGATATGTTGCCTTTCAAAACAATTGTGTCAATCAAAGCAGTGTTTCATCCTCTTAATTGATTAGGTTCAGGTAGCCTCCTTGAATAAATGTGTTATTTACTTATTTCTTTAGGAACTAATGTATTTTATGTTTAGGTAACAGAAGTAAATTCAGGCATTAAATTTTTTTCAACATGTAGGGAGACAGAAGGTTCTTGATGAACAAGTGTTGGGGCTTCACACAGTCTCTGTAGATACTTTTTATTTTTAACTTGTCTCTTGGTAACAAGTGAATTCAGGAACAAGGAAAATGAAAAGGCTTATTTAGGACATGCTCTCTCCATGGGGATTTCGATTGGAGCGCTCTATTTTGTTTTGTTTTGTTTTCACCCATCTCAATTATTGTTGACTATGGATATTTTCTCTACTTGTGAGGATTAGCACCTCCTTCAAGCCAGCTCATGAATGTGGGCAATGTAGTATAAATATCCAGGGGAATCTCTTAGAACTCACAGACAACAAGTGTAATAGGACCTCAGAAAGGACCAGAAAGGTTGTCTTGAATCAAGTGGAGTTATTGTCTTGTTTCCTTTGATGTGTTTTTTAGTCATTTCTCTTTCTCTCCAGAATGAATTGTGTTCTTTCCTCATAAGCACATGGCTGCCCCATTCCTGGAGTGATATGATGCTTGGGCTTCGTTCTGAAATTTCTGGGACAGAAAGCAATGGAGCCCAGTGCAGGCAGGCCTCAATCCCATGCAGGACTGGCTGCGGTGACGTCGCAAAGCCAGATGAGACGCTCCAGGAGGGCAGGGACTTCCTTCTATGGCTCCCGCAGAATCCCCAGAGCCTAGAATCCTGCGGGCACACAGCATGAGGTCTGCACTCGTCCCTCTTTCACACACTCCTTGGGTGACCTCATCCAGATGCGTAACTTTAAACACCATCTATATCCTGCTGACACCCAACGTCATTGCCAGGATGAGACTTCCCCTTGAACCCTACTTGACACCCTCACCTACATAGGAAACATCTAAAACTTAGACATCGGAGTTCAACTTTTCTAAAATTGAGCTTTTTCTCCTAAACATCTGCTCTTCACCTATTGTGGCGGGTCTTTCCCATCTCGGTAAAGGGAGCTTCATGCTTCTGGCTGCTCAGGCCAACATCTTTACCATCGTCACTGGCACCTACTTTGCTGTCACTCCTCAGTTCCAGGTCATCAGTCAATCCTATTGGCTACAGAACCTGATGACCGATTCTCACCATCACAAGAGCAACAGCCACCTCACAAGTCCGACTGCATCCACCTTTTCCTCTCCTGAATCCGGCAGTTAAGGCCACGGGACAGACCCACACGTCGCCTGATTTTGTCAAAGGCATGGATGGAACACAGCCACACCCACTCATGTTCTTACTGTCTGTGGCTGCACCAGTGACCGTGTGGCTTGCAAAGCTGAGAATACTTCCTGTCTGGTCCTTGTACAGAAAAGGCTTGCCTACCTGCCTCTGTTCTATATTATAAAGTGAGAAAAGAGCATCATTTCAGAGAGGGAAAGTAAATATACGGAAATGATCAACACGCGTTATCCTGGGTGATAGAGTAACAGGCAATCTTTATTTGTACCGCTTGGCTTTTCAGTCCTTTCCAAAACGCACGCAGTAGCTTACTTTTGCCAACATATACAAAATATCTTTTCTATTTTATAATGTCATTTTAAGAGCCCCGTTCTATTCATCTTCCCCCATCCCCCCAAACTCTTCTGCAGTTGCAGGGAAAGCAGGGGAGGCTCCAGTTATTTGCTTGAATGCCCTGTCACCAGGTTCTATTCAAGATACTGCCCCGGAGGATAGAAGCAACAGGAACAGAGGACTAGGGCCACAACGCCGGGAGAAAATGAAGACCTGCAGATGTGACATTTCCTAGAACTCAGCCTGTCTTGGTTTCTCCCATAATTATTCACCATTTTGTTTACAAATGGGAAATAGCACTCTACTGTTCAGTGTCTTCCAAGAGACTGAAGTTAATTTGAAATAATCCTCCAGCTAAAGCACCAATAAAGGCATCTGGAACCGGCCCGATGCCATTCCCTCTGGCTACTGACACAATGTTATTGATACACAAATCAAAGTTGACTGCTCTGGTACCCTGAGTCCCCTGGCAGCAAGGTCTTTCAACAGAGAAGGTGTTCCTTGCTGAAGACAGAACCAACTTAAAACAGTATCTCATTGTAACAGGCTGAGCTGAGACATGAAAGGGACCCCAACCAGGAAGGTTCTGTCTCCTTCCTTTTCTGTTTCTTTTTCTGATGGAATGGGCCTACCAGAACAAAATCATAAATAAATGAAACGAGAAGAAATTCACACGCTGCTTAAGAACACACTCATGAGACTCAAAAGAGGCTACAAATGCAGTGTGATTTGCGGGCTGTCATAGATCTCACCCGTCAGAAGCAGTAACAGGAAACTTACGTCTGCCTGAAGTTTCCGCCATTAAAGTCATTTGGTTGAGACATAGTGTTTTTTAAAAGGCTCTGTTCAAATATAGAATTATTGAACTTCTGGATTTAAAGGGTCCTTAGAGGTCATAAATCCATTCTTGAACTGATATGCGAACCCCCTCTCCTGCATCCCCTCCAAGACATTGTCTAGCCTTGGTATGAACTCCTCCCATGACAGGGAACTCATTACCTCAAAAAAAAAAAAAAAAAAAGCATCTATTTCATTCTGAGTGGTCTTCCATTAAATGAAAGTCTTCTTCATGGTAAACTAAAATCTGCCTCCCTAAACTTCTTATTCTTTGATCATTAGTTTTGGGGTTTTTTTTCATTCATTCAAACAAATATTTACTGTGCATGCTTTCAGGCAAGGTCGATGCGGTGGTACCAGGTCATTGAGGTTCCTGCTGTCATGTGTCCACACTCAGCGAGGAAGACGGCCAGCACACAGATAAACTCATGAACAAGGTCGTTCCGCACACGGTCAGGACAGAGTGAAGGGATAATGGCCAGAGAGATGGCGTAGGGGTGCTTTCGATGGAGGGTATTACGGGTTGAAGTCCAAGCCCATCATACCTGTGCATGTGACCTCCTCTGGAAACAGGGTCTTTGTGGATGTAATAAAGCTAAAATGATGCCATTAGGATGGTGCCCTTATCAGAAGAGGGGAAAAGACATCCACCAAGACAAGACAACTTGAAGAGGCACAGGGAAAAAGCCACGAGAAGGCAGAGCGAGGGTGAGGAGCTATGCATCTACAAGCCAGGGAACGCCAGGGTGACAGTCAGCCACGAGAAAGGCATGGAACACAGATGCCCTTAGAGCCCTCAGAGAGAGCGCAGCCCGGCCAACACCTTCTCTCTCAGGACTGCGAGAGGCTAAGGTTCTGTTACTTTTAAGCCTACCAGCTTGTGGCATTTTATTATGACAGCCCCTAGGAAACGAGCACAGAACTGGTATGAAAGGAGCCAAGGGAAGTGCTCTGGGGCTAGATGATAGCAGCAGAGGTTCCCAGCCTGGTAATGCAAAAATAAAAAATAAAAAAATGCAGATGCCCAGGTACCCATCCCAGCGATTGGCACCTGGTGGGTCCAGGCACTGATATGTTTAAAAAGATTTTGAGAACCACACGTAGAGAGCTCTGTAGGCCTGTAAGCAGCTTGGAGCATATTCTATAGACAATGAGAAGCCATCGGGTATCTTAGCTCATTTGGAAACTCTGTCCTTTGCCATATGACCCCCTTCAGGTATTTGAAAATGGTCCTTGTATGCTGCTCCCAGCCCCAATGCCCACCTCTTCTTCCAAATATCGCCGGTTCCTTGCATGCAATTTGGTTTACTGAATATCTATTGCAGACCTAGCCGGAATCCATAAAAGCAGAACCCCGCAATGTGCTTTAAAATGTGAGCGCGCACATCCGTCCGTTAGATGAGCTGGTTCAGGGGTTCCCAGCCTTTCCTTCTGTCCTGTGAGGTTTACATCCCTTCTCCACCCTCCCTCCACATGGGAGCCATAACACACCTTTGACGATGGAACAAATTTGAACATTGATCCTGCCCACAGTAGAAGTTTTGTTCTACTTTCCTTCCAGTTGAGACTAATTGAGTTGACCGGTACCTAGAAGAGAACCAAATGCTCAAGAAATTTTGAAGTGGGGAAGAGGATAGATTCTAGGGTTCATTTAGCAAATATTCTTTGGTTCTCTTGTGTGTGGACCTGTTGAGGCCAACGGGTCTGATTAGCAAAGGAAAGTGGGCTTGTGCAGCATTGCTCATTGGAGGAGGGTGACGGCTAAAGCAGGTGGATATGGTGGAGTTAGACTTATTCAACATCTCTGGGCTGAGAAGAGAATAGACCAAGGAATGTCATTCACCCAGTGAAAAGTTTTAAACCTTGACGTTGCAATTTATCTCTCAGGTATTTTTGGAAACCCCTTCTCAAAGCAGTCACAGGAGACAACATTCAGCCGGTGTGCTTGCTCATGCATTTTTCTCCCCAGAGAGTGACAAGAACGCTGATGAACACAGAAGCTTGGTGGCTCATCAAGCAACACATTCCAAAAGACCTGAGCGACAAATTGCTAAGTTGCGAGAAGGTAGTCTGGCTACCTACCTGTCTGTCTCTTTGCCCAGCATTATAGAGACCCCTGTGGTGATATAAAAATCCTTGCTCATTGTCCAGGATTGCCCCAAAGAATTAAGGCTGGAAGGAGTAGTGACGCTCATCTTTCCTGGAGCACTTCATACTCCCTCACCAGGGCGTGCACTACTATGGCCCAGCCACCAGTGTACGGCCTAAGTCTGAGTGATTGGTACCTGGTGTTAACTATTTTTAATGTTGCTTCTTTATCTTGAGGCTCACACAGATCCATAACACAGCAATGCAATAACTGTTCTAAGACTCGCATCCTTGGAGGACAGGTGTTGGGTTCTCGGTCAAGCTTTCAACCATCACCTTATTTCAGTCTGCGGGAGTGGACTCTTGGACATGCCATCCCAACCACAGTGATTAATCCAGGACCAGAGGCTGCTCCAGGGCTGTAGGTCAAGGAGAAACTCAGCCACTAGGTCTCTATCATTAGCTCTCACTCCATTTCTCTCCATCTCTCTTTTTTTCTCTTTTTAACATGAAAACGTGGGTGTTGTCAGCAGGCATATTGTATGGTCTAGAAATTGGGAAACTGAACAAGGCAACTTGCAGTACAAGGAAAAAATTCATCCGATGCCGTTATCTATCATTTACTTCATATTCTATCGAACCAGATGAAAGTGCCAATATTTGACCAGCTGAAAATTGATCACAATTAATAAAATTGGCATGAAGTATCTTTCTAGCTGTGCTATTTAGGACTTAGAGTGGTATTGTCCTTTTCAAGGTTTTTCTGATAATTGATTTGTTTTTGTTATTATTTTTTTTCCCTGAGAAGTAAACGTTGTCATATCTTCACACAAATCAGGAATCCTTTTTCTCTGATACAAATTTCAACAGGGATATGGTATACCTGAGACAAACGTCACTTTGGTCTTGGGAGAGGGCTTTGTTAGCCAAAGGACTATTCTGTGGTGGGTTAAACTTTTTGTTCCAAGTATCTGGACCTCAAAAGTGGGTCTAGAGGTCCACTTCAGGTTTAAAAAATCAAATCCATTTTTGGTGACGATCAAGTAGAAGCCGTGTTGAACCCTAACTCGGAGGCCACCGTGCGAGGCCTCACAGCTGATGTAAGAATCTCTGATGAAACCGTGTCTCGGAAACTGGGTCCAATAGGGACAGTAACACATCGGACAGTGGGTAGCACACCACCAGATGGGAGAGTAAGGTGAGATGATTGGAGGCACGTATATTGAGTAAGATCAAAAGAGCAGAGACGTTTTTTGGAGATTATAATTTGCGATACCCAGTGAACATCAGTGGACAATGAGAAGACATCTGATGCTGTGTGGGAGTTGGGGGAGTTCGGGCGTGTTGGGAAGCATCATTTTGGTTAAAGAATGCTCTGGTCCCTCCATGGAGCGCTGTAGAAAGGCTTGTCAAGCGAGTGCATGAAGCTGCAGCACTCCCTCGTGAAGCCCTGTGGAGAAATAACCACAGAATCATCCTGTCACCAACTTGTCCCAAGCTTGATCTGTAAATGGTTCTGTGACTCCATTTGGTGGGCTCCTGGTCACCCCACTGTCATTAGAAATATGCTGCTAGAGCAGAGATGAGCCCATTGCAGCCCACCGTGAGCTAAGACCAGTTCTCACATTTTTTTAGTAGTTGGGGGAAAAAACAAAAACAAAACAAAGGGATGGCATTTCTTGACATGTGGACATTCTACGAAATTCCAATTTCAGTTCATGAATAAAGTTTATTGGAACACAACAGCACTCATTCATTTCCGTATGGTCTGTGGCTGCGTTTGCACTAAGGCCGATTTGAGTAGTTACTGCAGAGCTTGTACAGTCCGCAAAGCCTACGAAACCATTGCTCTCTGGCTCTTTATAGAAAAAAGTGTGCCAGTCCCTGGAGCGAGAGGGGCTTCAGCTCTGCCTCTGGAGACTTTTCAAGCAAGACGTTGTCAGGGTGCTGAAAGGAGGGTGTGCGTCAGGCTTAAGGAAGCGGCTATGCCTGTTTAGTGTCTGCCTGTTAGTAAAGGTCACAATTTGGCCAGAGGTTTGCTTTCAGTGGGACCTGGCTGTGACCTGTGGTGGGAGCTGATTCGGAGCTGCCATCCTGCTCTAACTGTTGGGAGTTAATGATATTGACCAAAAAGAACCTCCTTGTGTACAGCCCTGAGAGACGCAGAACTGAGCTGGAACAAAACACGCATTGGCATTTTAGTACCTGGTTCCGAACCTTTTTTTTTGTAAGACCCAGTTGCTTTACTGCCTTTGCATCCAGAGCACTGAATATCTTGAAAATGAATCCCTCTTGTTTTGCTTAGGCCACATCCGGCAGATTTTTATCACTTGCAACCAAACCAAATCCTTATTTACACACTCCTGATGATCAACAGAAAAGGATAAAGACACAAGAGTTGCAGTCATTCATTTTATGGAGCCATAAGATCTTCCTGAATTATTTAGTTAGCCATCCGCCAGCACTTATGACCGGGAACCTCTCAAACTTAACCCAGAAATCTTAGTTATTAAGGTGATACTTTATAATCTTTGCATCGGGCAGGAACACGGCAGAAATACCGATCCATTTTCGGGGAGACTGGGGAGTATGTAGTATCCTGATGGGTAATCAGTAACAGACACCCTGGCTCTTTTGGAGAGAAGACATCACACACCTCAGGCAACCCAAAATGCCTCCTCATCTATTATTCATAGAAGGCTCCAAAGATTCAGCAGGTGATCAAACAGACCTTCCAGAGATAGAAGGAGGGGCGGTGCATGTGACCTAAGAGGGACCAAGGCTTAATCCTGCCTCTTGTGCTTCATTCATTTACTTTGCCAAGCTGCCCTCACTGACCCTCACACCCTGCCCTCACTGCCACCTCCACAGCGAAGGCACCCTCAGCAGCCTTCCTACCAGCCTCATTTTGAGGTGACAATATCAGTAACTGTTCGAAGGATGTGCAGAGAAAACAGCAGGTGTGTGCTCTCTGCAATGACATCCGATCGATAAACACCTTCATGCAGGCTGGCCCCAGTTTGTGGATAAATGAGGCCCTGCTTTAATTATTAAACAAGAATTGCCAAAAGGCTACAGACAGGCACTTTATAAAGAAAAAAAAAAATTTTTTTTTCCAACATTAAATTGAATTGGGTGTAACTCTTTCCCGACTCAGTCATTTTCATCATCCCATTTATCAACAAATGAGAACTGAAAACAGTCTGCTGACCGACGGGCACGGGGCCTTTTCGGGTCACGGCCTGCAAAGAACATTTGAGCATTTTCCACAGATACCTCATCTTGCTGTTTGGTACCTTTTTGATGAACGCCATGGTTCCTCTCGGTTGGAGCACCTACGAGCCCAGGGAATTCTTTGTCTGGCCTACTCCAGCGGTGGAAACTGCAGCAGTATCAAAAGGCTGTGCTACATAGAGCGCTCACTTTTCCTGCACTAATTCTAATAAATCCAGGAGAGAGTTTAGCGTGAAATGGATGGACCAGGCCCGCCTCAATATAATGGGGCTTTTATGCGGCCATGCTCCATTAGGGACCACCACACACATCTTCCTCAATAAACAAGCTTACTGCTCAAGTCATAAAGTCATTTATGGAGAGAAGCCAGCCAGAAGACCAGGACTTACGAGAGCTTTTCAGAGAGTAGTCATACCGAGTCAGGTTGAAAGAGAATCCCATAGATTCAAATCAAAAGACCATCTTTCAGCTGAGAGCCCTAATTAGAATGGTCCTGTTACCGTATGTATCCTGCATAGGTTCAGAAAGAACGGCTTGTCTGACTGTCCCGAATAGAGAAAGGGAGCTTGGTGACTTTAAAGCCAATTAAGCCCTTTCTGAATATTAGAGTAGTTTTCTCTGCTTTTTCCAAAACACAAGAATTTCTGATCAAACAAGAACTTTTCTACTTTTAATTAGTCCCTTGTGTTCTGAGGAAAAAAAGCAAGGGTGAACGTTATTAAAAGTCTCTTACTTAAAGTCACCACTGTAAGGATTTTAATTTTGTGTTTAGCTCTAGTAAGATGCCACAAAGAAACGTGCATTCCCCTTGGTCTGGGTATATTCGGAGATGGAGAGTCATTCAGTCTTCTTGAGGACCTTGTGAATCCACAAGATGCAGGAAGGATGTCGACAGGGAGTGGATATGAGATGAAAGATGGCACATGGATGGCACAGTTGCCCAAGACAGAGGTTGGAACCTGTTGCTACGCTTGGCTGACCTCACAGGTACCGGCTGCTCTTCGTGGAACTCAGTATATGCCAGTAATCATGGCTGTGTATGTGCATATATGTACATGCATACGGACACAAGCCGTAAGATTCACATTCACCTAAATGTATGTATACATTTGTCTCTCTGTGTCTATTTATATATCTGAATGAGAATGTAAAGACCCCTCTTCTTTTTTTTGGGGGGGGGTCAATTTTATAACTTTTTTCTCTTTTATTAAGGTACTACATACATACTATAAAGTGAATGGAATTGCAGGGTGACTGTGTAGTGATTTTTTCCATGTTCATGCCTGGCTGGCCATCATTCAGATTAAGATATAAAACACTCCCAAGAACTGAGACTCACACCCCAGTTGGCCAGCTCGAAGCAGTTCTTTTCTCTGCATCCCACAAAGAGGAGGGTCGCAGCCTTAGCACAGAGGAGCATCTGAATCAGGGGGACTGTGTCCCTGTCCTCACACCCTGACTGGTGGGTATTATACTATAAACTGCTTTTGGGAGGTGGCAGATCCCCAGTGAGCAGATGCCGATGGAGGTCAGCCCAGCTCCCTGCTCCCCGACAGGAAGGAGGTCCCCCTAAAGGGAGTCTGAAACACCAGCCAGCCCTTGCCCAGCCTCCCTTGCAGCTACCCCATGTGACGATGTTCCAGCCAGCAGAACTGAGGGGTTGTCTGCTGGGACCTCCTGGAGCAGGTCTTCCCCGCTAATGACAGAGAGGTGGGTGAGGAAAAAGTTCTATGTCCTCTCCAGCCAGGCGACCACAGACATGGAGCTTAGCGCGGGGGCAGCTGTCCATGGCGGAAGACGATGCCCACGTGACAAGAAGAGCGGGAAGATGGAGGCTGAGTCCTCAGAGACATGGCCAGATCCTTGAATCGGGGATCAGGAAACCTGTGTAGTGAAGGGCTGGGTAGTAAATATTTTAGGCTTCGTGGGCCACACTTGGTCTTTACTTAGTTTTCGGGCTGTCCAGAAATAGACTGTGGAGTGGATTTGACCCTTTTGCTGACCCTTTGTCTAAACCAAACCAGCAACTGCCTGTCTCCAGAGTTCTTATTAAGAAAGATGACTTTTGTAAACAAACTGTTTTCTAAGCTTCTCAAAGTCAGATATTCTTTTATTTTGCAACTAAAAAAGAAAATACCCCAATGATATTGCAGTGCGGCCACTTTCTCAGACTTACTCCATATTTTAAATAAAAAGAAATCATAGTGGAGGAAGCATTTGAGTGGCCAAGGGGAAATATGCCATAATTGTTCTAGAACTTTCTTCTCAAAATAAAGTGGCTGCTCTCTTCAGTAAAAGGTGCTGGGAAAATTGGAAAACCACATGCAAAAGGCTGAATGTGAACTGCCATATACCAAAATTAACTCAAAATGGATTAAAGACCTCCAAATAAGAAAGGAAACAATAAAGTGCATAGAAGAAAACATTGGCCCTAAACTTATGGACCTGGGATTCAGGGAGGACTTTATGAATCTGACCTCAATGGCAAGGGAAGTAAAAGCACAAATAAACAAATGGGACCTTATCAAGCTAAAAAGCTTCTGCGCTGCAAAGGAAACCATCAACAAAGCAAAGAGGCAACCAACCAAGTGGGAGAAAATATTTGCAAACAATGCCTCCAATAAGAGGCTAATATCAAAAATATACAAAGAACTTGTACAACTCAACAAGAAAAAAACAAGCAATCCAATTAAAAAATGGGCAGATGACCTTAACAGACACTTCCCTCGTGAAGACATACATATGGCCAACAGATATATGAAACAATGCTCCACTTCACTAGCAATTAGGGAGATGCAAATAAAAACCACAATGAGATACCATCTCACCCCTGTTAGAATGGCTATAATCAACAAGACAAGGGACAACAAGTGCTGGAGAGGCTGTGGACAAAAAGGAACCCTCAGACACTGCTGGTGGGAATGTAAACTGGTACAACCACTAGGGAAGGCTGTGTGGAGATTCCTCAAAAAATTACGAATGGAATTACCATATGACCCAGCCATCCC
>PVKE010033037.1:0-18147 GCA_004027555.1 Craseonycteris thonglongyai
GGGGGTGGGGCCAGGATCAGGTAAGGATGTAAAACACTTAGGAGATTTTCTGGTGCATAATAAACCTTCTACATGTTATTATACTATTATTATCATTAACGTAAAGTGCTCTCAAACAACCTTATTTGATTATTCAGTCCTACAAGGTGCAATTTTTAATTTTTTTAATGAGGGGAAAAAAAAATAGAGAAAAGGGGCTTGCCAGGTATCCCATCCCAAATTAGAGTATTGCTGAGGCTCAAACCTGTCTCATTTATCTCACTATAGCACTGCTCCAACTTGATCATGAACACTGAAGGCTTCAGCCTAGGGGTGAATTTCAAAGCATTTGTCAACACAGAAGAGGCTTAGAGTATGGTTTTTCACTAACAGATATGGAAATATTTCATAATTTTAACTACTGGTGTATAGTAGTTAAAAGATCAGTGTGGCTATCTAAGTATCTGTTCTATTGGTACCGTTTCATGTGATGAAGAATTCAGGAAATTTAGCTTAGTTGTACTAATTCAAAATCTCTGAATTTCTGGCTCTGTCTAGTGAAGGGTTAATCTCAAGACAGTAATCTTTAGTTCCAGCATATTATTTGAAAATGGAAAATAAGACTAACTCCAAAGATTTTTTATTTTTTTTTAAATTTATTTTAATATTTTTGACAGAGACAGAAAGACCGAGACAGAGAAAAGGGGGAGGGCCCAGAGCGGTCTCTGTAGTTCTATGTCATCAGTTTTTTGACGTAGTTTCATTCCACACAGGTGGGTGGGAGCTGCTCAGGGTGGGACCTGGACTGGGGGCCTCCCGCATGGGAGGCACACCCCAGTTCAGCATATGGGTCCCCATGGGCCAGGGCCGGGATTCGATCCTTGGTCCCTGGGGTGGCGAAGCAAGTGTTTTTAACACACTGAGCCATCCTGCCTTCCCTGATTCTTTGTTATTTTTTAATAAGTTTGTCCCATAGTATAAGATTCACACCAGGCACTATTATGCTGTGGGGCTCTACGGTACCAAACTGTAAGCAGATTCGTGAATTCTCTGGGCCACATTGAAAGAAGAAGAATTGTCTTGGGACACACATAAACTCTACTAACGCTAATGATAGCTGATGAGCTAGAAAAAAAGAAAAAGTTTGCAAAAAGTCTCAGAAGGTTTTAAGAAAGCTTATGAATCTGCGTTGAGTCACATTCAAAGCTGTTTTGGGCCACATGCAGTCCACGGGCTGTGGGTTGGACAAGTTTGCTCTACACCTTAAGGCAAAATATGTGGAAGGTTACTAACTACCTTTAAACATTTGATGCATGTGTGTTTGGACAGTTGCTTCTTTTACCATTTCCAGTTTTACAGTGTGTTTTACAATATTTAGTCCTTAGCTCACGTGAGGTGGCTAATAGCACTTACGTCTTTTCTTAGGGTTGAAATAGGGCTCTGCTATTAATGGAGGTACTGGGCAGGGATTCTAAAAGGCAGAAAGATAGAGAAGGCCTATTCATGTTGGTGTTGAGAATGGTTCAAATTTAACCGCATTGTTCTGCCATGTTACCACTGACAACCACTTTTTTTTTTTCCCTCTAGGTACTCGTATGCACTGCAAGCGAAATTTCTTTGGCTCTGTTACCCATCAGTCCTTCCTTTCTGTGATATTGTGATTTATAACAAGAAATATATATTTATTCTTCATCCTCAGTCCTTGCACAGAGACCCTAAACCCTTAAAACTTCCTAAATGAGTGAGAAGGGTATCTTGATCTGAGTGTAATGATAAACCCCTTTTAACCACACCTGAGTTTATGTTAACGAGGCAAATTTTGGGAAGCCTCTAAGTATGGGTGGTTGTTGCCAGGGGAACCAAACAAGTGATTAGTGGGTGGGAACTTTCCTATCACGCTGAACTCCAGGAGGGAGAAAGGGGTAGAGGTTGTGTCAGTCACCGATGGCCAATAATGTAATCAGCCATGGGTGTGTAATGAAGATTTCCTAAAAACATGAAAGGATGGGGTTTGGAGAGCTTCCTGTTGAGTAATTGTGTGGAGATGGGGAAAGTAGTACTCAGAGAGAATAAGGACGCTCTGAGTCACTTCTCATGTACCTTGTCCTGTGTCTTTCCCTCTTCATCAGGGTATTCATCCATATTCTTTATAGTACTCTTTATAATAAAGTGGTAAATGTAAGGAAATATTTCTCTGAGTTCCATGAGCTGCTCTAGCAAATTAATAAATCTGAGGGTTGGGCCATGGGAACCTCCCATTTATAGCCATTGGATCAGAAGCACAGGTGACAATGTGGAATTGAAATTGGAGTCAAAAGTGGCGGGCAGTCTTCTGAGACTGAGTCCTTAACAATTGGGATCTGACACTCCAGCTGTAGTGTCAGAATTGAGTTAATTGCTTATTGGTGTTGTATAAAACACATATAAGACTTTCACATAAGGGAAGCCGGGATAGCTCCCATGTGGGAGGCCCCGTGCCCAGTTCCCATCCTGTGCAGCCCCGCATCCACCTGTGCAATGAAACTACGTGGAAAACTAATGACACACAACTATGGAGACTGCTGTGGTCCCTCCCCGCTTTCTTCTCTCTCTCTTTCTCTCTCTCTTTCTCCTCTCACCTTCTCTCAAAAAATAAAATAAATTGTTTTAAAAAACCCTGTAATTTTGAAGTAATTTCTTATTTCAACATAACCTGGTGAACACCAGCTAATATAACTATAGAAACAATTAATCAAATTAAAAATTAGGACTATCTTAATTTCTTCCTGGACAGCTTCATAAGGAAGACTCGGACTTTCTTCTTCCCTATCCAGCCTGATGTGTAGATGACAGGACTGGGTTTGATTTATGACCCTTCCAGACTGGGCAGCTGCTGAGCTAATCTCGTGAACGAATGCCTGGCCACTTGTCTCATTATCCCTTGTGGGCGGGATCCTAACATGGTGTGGAATAATGACAAGAGCTGGATGATCAAGAATTCAGGCTGTGATCTTGGCTTCCGTGGGGCTTAGAATTTAACAATGGGACAATCACTTAACCTCACTTAGCCTCTAGCTCAGCCTCTGAAAACGGGCTATGATTCCTACCTCTGGTCTTGTCAGAATCCGTTCTTTCCCCATGGAATGCTTTTATTTCTGCACATCCCTGGCTGCCTTCTCACCCTTCAGGTATCTACTTCAGGGCCCCACCCTTTTCTGATTCTGATACCTTATTGAGTTCCCCATGCCCCTGCCAGCTCTGATACACACTTTAGATCCTTCATAGCACACACTTCTGTTGGTAACTATGTGTTTATTTATTTCCTTATTGTCTGTTTTTCCGAGGCTGTATGCTTCTTGAGATTAGATGTGTATTTTATCTTGGGTGTGTTTGTAATCCTAGCTCAGACCACAGTGCAGAGCATAGAGCAGGAACTCAAAACTCTCAAGTGGCTCACACTTGTATCATTCTTAACACCTTAAGCACTGGCCTAAGCACCTCATCTACATTAACACGTTTATTCTCAAAATACTCCTTTGAGACAGAACCTATTATCGTCTTCATGTTATAGTTAGAAATAGAAGCTCAGAGATGTTGTGTAACTTTCCCAAGAGCACACAGCAGGTTAGTGGCAGGGTCAGGAATTCAAACCATTGAGATAGTCTTTGGAGTCTGTGTGTCCTTCTCTCACAAGGTGGTTGTGAATGAACATGAAAGTTAACATGCAAGCAAAACTGGTTTGCATAAAGGGTGGTGCAGGTACCATTAAATAAATATTACTTTGTTTGTAGCCAACTTGTTTTTATCTCCTTTGGTAAAATCCTCCGCTAAAATCAGAGAAAATGTGCTGTTGAGAGCTCCTTTTTCAGAACATTTTTTTTTCAGACTTTCTGAATCAAAACCGAAGAAAGCCAGCATTTACTTTGAGTGAGGTGTGGGGATTGTGTTGATAGCAACACAGAAAGTAGTTTCTGGTAGCTCTGTTTAACATTAAAAAAAAATTAATATTAGATAATGACATAGCGGCAATTAATTTGAAACAGGGGTGTCCAACCTTTTGGCTTCCCTGGGCCACATTGAAAGAAGAATTGTCTTGGGCCACACATCAAATACATTAACACTAATGATAGCTGATGAGCTGAAAAAACGCTTACCAAAAAAATCTCCTAATGTTTTAAGACAGATTATGAGTTTGTGCCGGGCCGCATTCAAAGCCATCTGGGCTACATGTGGGCCACCAGCTGCAGATTGGACAAGCTTGCTCTAAAATGTTTTGCATAATTACACATGTATTGGGTTCTAGAAATTCAAAGATGAGTAAATCATAGCACCTAATGGTAAGGTGCTCTCAGTTGAGAAAGAAAATATAGCAGACTCTCAGTTAACCGGAACTCAAGCAACCAGCAAAATGCCAAAAAATGCTATATTTATCCAACATTTACTGATCACCATGGGTGCCGGTTAACTGAGAATTTACTGTATTCAGGAATTTTTGTTTTTCCTACTTAAAGTGTGGTTTGTGACAGCCAGCATCATGCCCTGGGAATGTGTAAGAAATGCAGATTTTCAGATCACGCCATCCCAGTCCACGTTAATCAGATTGTGCATTTTGCCAGGATCTTAGGTGATTTATCTGAACATGGGAGCTTGACCATCTCTGAGTTTTAATGGATCTTAGACATGGTATATTGATGTCTACGTAAATCATCGTGAAAGCACAGGGTTTGGAACACCAGCCTGGGGCAGGGTTGTGGGTGTGGGTTTGTGTAGACATGCTTCCCAGAGTGGTAACCATGTGGCTGAGGCTTGAAGGATGAGTCACAGTAACCAAGGGGAAGTAAGGAGAAAAGTGTTCTGAGAATTCTGAAAAGTTCAGTATATTTGGAGGTAAGAGGTGGCGTGTGTCAGGAGTTGGAGAAGAAACAAACAAGGTGCAAATAGTGGGAGTCCTTGAGTCCCGCACTAGGCTGTTTGTCATGATAGGAAGCCAGATTTAAATTGTGTGTGCATGGGCCCTGAGAAGATCCGATTTTTACTTTGATAGGAGCGCTTGTGTTGCCATGTTGTAGATGGACGAGGTAGAAGCAAAGAGAATGAGGGGATGTTTGTGAAATTTTCAGATGACATAAAGCTGGGTGGAGTAGTTACCATAATAGATAATAGGAGCACGGTTCATAATGAGATCACCAAATTTGGAGATTGAATCCAAGCAATAGTGTGAAACTCAACAGAAAGAAAATGATAAAGCTCAGCATTTGTATTAAATAAAAAAAAAAATCAGTTGAGAAAGCACAAGAAAAATACCCTAAAACTTGGGGTGACTGATGTGCTCACGATTTAGTTGACCACAAGTGAAATCCGTGCCAACCGTGGACTGAAGAGCTGAGTCTTTGGCTTTTTGAATAGAAAAAAATGTCTGGCCCATGGGAAATAACTCTTTCTCTTGTCTGACAACGTTCTCTTGACCTTTTCCCGCCCTGCACTCCATCACTTTATCAAAAGACAAATCTATTAGTCTCTGATGGTTTCAGAACTAGCACACGTAATGGAAGTTCTTGCATAAAGACTTTATATATCAAACGTTCATACAAGCTTTTCAAAATTCAGTCTAATTTTGTGTTTGTTGTTGTCTGCCACCAGTGCAGAGAGAACAGAGAACCTCTTGAAGAAAGAGTTTCTGTTCTTTCTTATGTTCCCAGTTCCTAGTAAAGTGCCTGATACAGTCTAGGCATTTAATACCATGGAGGGAGGGAGGGAAGAAGGGAGGAATTGAGAGGGGAGGAAAGGAAAGAGTTAAACAGAGCATTAATATTGAACAGCTGAAGGGCATATGTAGCTGTGCATTCCACATAAGAGTATGGAGAACCATTATAACATGTCTTAGAAAGAAAGTACTGTATATAACCTTGTTATTATCTTCTGCGAGAAGTAAATGGTCCATTAGCAACACTTCCATTCTTCCTACAACACTAACACGTATGTGCACACCGAGCCAAGATTTCCCTCCTGAGCTCCCTTGCCTCGTTGGCTACCTTCCCCTGGAGCCTCCGTCCTCTGTGATCTGGGAGGGATTTATGTCCCTCCGTGGAGATGGTTTCCTGGGAGAAGTCGCTGGATGCCCCTGGAGTCCCTTCAGGTGTGATCACAGCTGGACATCAGAAGTCAGAGCCCCAGGATGGATAAATATGCCGTCCTAGTCTGTTCAGGATAGGTGTGAGTGCCCTGTCTGGCAGCCAGAATAAGGGACTATAAACCAAGAACACATGACAAAAATGTTCTGATTAAGGGTTGACTAGGCTCTCTCCTGAGAGTTGGTGATATTGGGCTCTGCATGCCCTTCTCTGAACAGCTTTGTGGGGAGAACCGGAGAGGCCTGGAATTGCCCACTCTTCAGTGCAGGGCAACCATTTCTAGATTTCACCATCCTGCCTGAAAAGTCCTTTATTACCAGTCAGTCTAATTGTCCTATGTATACCTGATAACACAAAACAGAAGTCTGGAAGCCAAGTATATTTTATGTGATATTTTAAAAAGTGATGCAAGCAATACCATAGTGGACATGCAGTGAATTTCTATGGGTGCAAAACACTAGTATGAAATGCTTTGCTGTTTAAAATGATACCTACCCTTTGCTTTATTGGGTGTTTTTGACAGTAAAGTGCCCCTTGCCTTTTGCATAGAGTAGTAGGGTGAGGCAGGTCCTAGCTCTTAGAATAAGCCAAGTCCATAGCCACAATGACACCAGGGAGAGGGGTTTACATTCTTTTCTAAGAGGGGTGAGAAGTGTCTAGCACTACATTGTGGAAGGGTGGATGAGAATATAACAAAATATGTTCTCTACCCTTTGAAACTGCAAAAGTCAACTAGTGAATTTGTTTTCATTTTTCTTTTATCAGTTGGCCTCAATTTTATTATTTTTTTTATAGCATGTTTTTCCTCATCAGAATAGTAAAAGCAACTGGTCTCAGTTACTGTTGTTGCTGTTAGTAGTAGTAGTAATAATACCCTTTGTATCAAGCTTGTCCAACATGTGGCCCAGGAGGGCTTTGAATGGGGCCCAACACGTATTTGTAAAGTTTCTTAAAACATTATGAGATTTTTTGGGACTTTTTTTAAAGCTCATCAGTTATCATTAGTGTTAGTGTATTTTATGTTTGACCCAACACAATTCTTTTGGTGTGACCCAGGGAAGCCAAAAGTTTAGACTCCACTGCTTTACAGGATAGTTATTTTGTGTAGATGATGTGCTATGAACCTTTTATGATAATAATCTTACTTAACCTCACAAAAATCCTGTACTTAGAATCTGACCTATTCATGGTCAGAGTTATATCACCATAGTAGCTCAGTATGAAACAATAAATCTTTTCTGTCAGCATGTCCAATAGTAGCATGGATGGCATATTAATTCTGAGTCACCTGTGTTTTTTAAGGGGACTATTCAGACAACTGCTGGTATTCAACCTCAGAGCAAGTTTTCTTTGTTTTCCTTTGTACTGCTGGGGGAGCTAGAAGCTTGAAAACTACATTTCCCAGATTGCTTTGCCAATTGGATATCAAATTTATAAATGAGTTTCTATATTAAATTCCTCTCTGCCTGAAATACCTGCTACAGTTTCTATTTTCTTGATTGAACATTGATGGATAGACAGTCCCACACTCCTGGATAAAGGAAGAGATAGGAGTTAGCAGGGGAGTGAAGTGCTAATCAGAGAAACAAGTCTAATCAAACAGACTTTATCAAGATGGCAGAAGGTCAGGAAATAAGAAAAAATGTGACTTGGATAACATGTGAAGAACCAGGTTACCAATACTATAGCAGCAATTATTCTAAGTTTGCCTAAGTCTCTATGAACTAAGCTTAGTATACTGCCAAGACTGATCCAGGAATTGGAAAGGTTGTAGAGCAATTATTGGGACCCACTAACAATTAGAACCAGTATCTAGAGGTTGCTGCACAATTTCATCATTAACCACAGCACCAAATTGAATGCCTCTACTTTAAAATTTTGATTAGAAATCACATGGTGCATCTGCCAGCAATTACTGTGGGTGTTACTGAAGTGCACACAGCCCATTGGCTCTCAATAACATCCTTCTTAAACAATAATGTTGGATAGAGGCCCTTTCTAATACTTTCAAGTGATCTAGTCTCCTGGACTACTCTCATAATTGGCTTCCTCCCCCAACCCCCCTGCTAAATATGTTATTTCATTTTTGGCCACTGACCAAAAGGCAGGACATTGTTGGTGAATTTGTAGCTTTTCAGTTTTACATATAGCAACATCTGAGCAGTGATTTCATTTTTTTGGTTTCAATCTTTGACACTGAGCTACAAAATGTCATCTTTAGTTATCCAGAAAAAAGCAGCCAATTTGGGGGGTGGAGACGTGTGGTTGTGCAATGTCTAAGTGGTTTGATTTCTTCTGCTGATGCATTAGAAGAGGCAAGAGCCACCTCCCACATGGCTAGGGGAGAAAATGCCCCACATTAGTGTATTGGCCAAAATGTCCTTATTCATAACCAAACGCACTGTTTTACTCAGAAGGAGATTTTAAAAATAGGACATCCTAAAATCCAAAATCAATTGCTCTAAACAATGTCTCAGGTATTGATTTCCGAAGTATATCTGGAAATACAACCTAAAGATTAGACATTGTCTGTGTAGTCTGTAGACTGGATATTATATAACATGTATCTTAGCCAATGCTGCTATCAGAACTATGCTACTTGGATGTCACAGACAGACTCGTAATTTAGTTGTTCTTACAAACTCATTTCCCTTGGTTGACTGTGTTCCAGCTGGCACATCTCAAAATGTGTAACCCAAGCCTGCTGAGCATCATCATTTGGCCAGCCCACTGAAAGCACTGAGGAGAAAATAATACTGCATTAAGTGGGAAATCCCCAAATTTCACTCTAACAATAAAGCTTGTGTTTTTCTCCTTAGATGAGAGGAAGCATTTAATTATGGAAATAGCAAAGATTTTGGAGGCAGACCTCTGTAAACCCTAATTTCCTGTGCAATTTATGTAATAATACCTCCCTCATAACATTGCTTTAATAGCCAAATGAAATGAAATGAAACGCCTTGCTGATATTAGAATTTCATTAAAAGTTTGTCAGCCCTGTGACTTTGGGTAAGTTACTTAGCCACTGTGTACCTCAGTTTTCTCATGTATGAAAGGGACATCGTGCTACTTACCTCAGAGGGTTGAGTGAGAATGAAATGACTTAATAAATGACAAACTCTTAGAATAGTACCTGCTAATCAATAAATGTAGTTGTTATTCCTTTCATTGTTATCCATTGTATGCTAATAAGATATTCCACATAAGGAGAACAGCATGAGCTCAGGGAGGTTTAAGGTTTTGTTCAGAGGATGGTGGGTACATGGGAAACTAAATTTGAGGTGGGAGCTTTTCACAATGGTGAAGGATTGATAAAGACAACCGATGTAAGTACTCATGCGAAGTACAAATAAAGCAATTTAAGTTTCAACTGTGATGATGCTGGAAGTTGAGGTCAAATATTTGGGCATTTTTTTTTTTAGAGAAGATAGAAAGTCAGCAATGGCTTAACTCAACAGTTCATATGACCATGTCTACATGTTTTAAAGAGGACTAGAGGGGTTTTGGATGATTAATAAAGGGAAGGTGATAAGGGAGATATTTAGGGAGTTATTTTAGAAGGTAAGTGTATAAAGCAAAGACAGCAGTGATAGAAAAGAGGAAACAGCTATTTAAAACAGAATACAGAGGGTAAACATCATTTGCATTTGTTGGCTAATTGGTTATAGGAGTTAAGAAAAATACCTTGAGCTTTTTGTAGGTTTCTGATTTGTGAACTTGATCAAGATGGAAAATGTGAACAATGTGCTGGGACAGGTTGGGTTTATCTTTACTGATCATCTGATGGTTGAAATCACTGGTATGAAACATCGCTGAGAAATATTGCTTAGGAAGGAAGAGAAAAGGAAAGAGCATGGAACTTTGAAGAGTGCCTACATTTAAGAAGAGGTTAGAACATACGAGGTGCCAGGGAACAGCACTGAGAAAGCAGTCAGAGAGAGTAAGGGATTGGCAGAAGAACGGAGCAGCATGAACACCCAGACTAACACGCATTTCAAAAGAAGCAAGAGGTCAACAGTTATAGCTTTAGAAATGGTTTAATCATCATTAAGAAAAAGGTAGCCAACTCAAAATGCTCATTTAATGCTGAAAATGTGCCAGTCTCTTTACTTTCATTTTTTATTCATGTTCTTTCTCCCTGTTCTTCAAACACTACGTAGACTTTGTAAACTAACTCCCTTTGTTTCCTCAGTTCTCTTCCAAGTTCCTCATTTCCTGGATGGTAGGCAGATGATCTAAATATTATCAAAGGGAAGGCTAAAATAAAATGTGGGTGATATATGTGTATCTGAGTTTAGTGATCCCTGCCCACAGTGATTCAGAACAGAGCTCTGCTGTGTTGTATTGCATTTCTGGACAAAAACTAAAAAAATTCACTGCTGTGTCTAGAAAGGTTTTTCTATGTTATAAGTGATTCTTATTTTTAAAATACTTGAATGACTCTGATTATTTTTTTCTATTTGAATGTTGGGGCATGTAAATATGATTCTCAGGAAGTTTCCAAGTGGGTAAAAGAAAGAAGTCTTGCATAGTCAGTGCAATGTATTAAAGGTTTGGTATAATTTTATGTCTATGGGTCATAGTTTCATAATTTGTCTTTTATTCAATTTGTCTAACAGTCTTCCTGTCCTTTAGTTACTTGATATATAATAAATCCATTGTAAGCTATAAAATCCTATGTGCCCCAAATGTCCTTATCCTTTCCTGTTTTTAGATATAAATGAAATCATATTGACATTAATAACCCAAAGTTTCTTATCTTAACTTAATCTTTACTATAAAGCCTCCTACCTTAGCATGTAAGATTTACTTATTCCTGACCATGTGGTCAGCAGGCACAATCTACTTCATCTTCCTCTTTTATTGAGATTTGCTGTGGGCTACTTGTCCAGTTGCCATGGTTTGGATGCACACAATAATGCCCATGTGTAGAGTGCTACCTCCCAATTATAAGGCCACCAATGCTTGGAATGCCAAATGGTCCTAGATTCTAAGCAGAAGTGAGAAAAGTATTGGGTTTTTCCATTCTGTATCAGCATTTGTCAATTTGGCCCCAGGTGAATATTGTTTGTGACCAGGGTCTCCAAAAATATATCTCTTCCATTTATTGGCCAACACCCTTCTCTACACTAAAGAATAGTAGTAAAGGGATTAGGATTGAGACAGAAATTATTCCATGCTCCTCCTCTTTATTATCATTATCTTCCCTACTCTCCCATGGCCCCATACTCTAATTCTTCCTCTTTCCTTGATTAGAAAACAAAAAGTTTATGTATTTCAATAGACTCAAAAAAGATCCTTGGAATGTGATTCTCTTCCCTAGAAGTGTGTATGCCTGAACAATTTGTTTAAATATACTGTTGGAATTACATAAATATAAAAAAAATTTACTGTGATACATAGTTATAGATATATTTCACTTTCCACTGAGACACCAAAGGTCAAGAGCAATCCACTAGGTGCCAGCAGCCATTCCATAAAGCGGAGTGTTAGGCTGCCCGTTCATGATTTAACGAGATTATAAAATTAGTTCTACTCAAGATCATCCCACTATCCAATTCTAGACTGCCTACAAAGAAGCAAGCAAAAGGGACTATTTTGAAAAGCATTGTTTCTGTGCTTTATTTCTTATTGTTCCATCTTTCCCAAGGTAAGGGTTGTTGTGTCTTATCTTAAGCCAATTAAAAGAATTTCAGGGAGACTACTTGGAGTGATTCACACAATTTTTTGGTGTTTGATGAACTTAAATATTATGAGTCAGACTTGAAAGTCCAAAAGTTATAAGCGATGACTGGATTACTTTAAGGGCAGCACAGGAAGTAAGCTACAGGTTAAGCATACATCCATTTCCCTTTACACTCCATGTTTCCAGGCCTGGGGCAGGCCTAACAGTGGAAACAGCATCAGTTAAAACAGAGTATCAGTAAGGAATATTGAAAATATTCATGGAGAATTATTTTTTTAATTACTTAAATTACTAAGGAACTGGAGAAATTTATATAACCTATCAGAGAGCTCAACCAGAGGCAGAGAAAAACAATTGTCATAGCCTAGTTTCATACTGAAAGTGTGGTAGACAGAACAATGGCCTCCCAAAGAAGTCCATGCTCTAATCCCTGGAACCTGTGACTATGTTACATTACAGGGCGAAGGGGAGTTAAGATAGTCAATGGAATTAAGGCTGCTAATCAAATGACAAAGTAGGGAGATGATCCTGGATTACCTAAGTGAGCCCAACGTAACTGTATAGGTCCTTAACCATGGAACACGAAGGTAGAAGAGTCAGTGTTGAAGTGATGTGATGTGTGAAAGACTCAGCTGATCATTGCTGGCTTTGAAGGAAGCATTGGCCAAAGAATATGAGCACCTTCTAGAAGCTGTAAAAGGGGGAAGGGGACAAAGGATCCTTTTAGTAAGCCTTCCAAAAGGATTATAGTCAGATTAAAACAATCACTCTGGAATTTACCTGAACAAACACAGTGGCTTTCTGCAGTTTGTTTGTTTGTTTTTGGTATGGAACTGTCCCAATAGTCACACTAGCAGAATATACTATCAAACACTTAAAATGCTGCTGGTCTGAATTGAGATGTGCTATAAGGGCAAAATACACATTGGATTTCAAGGACAACAGTTTCGTGGTTATACCAGAGAGTAAAGGAAAGGGGATGGGGCAGTGGTAGAAGAGAGTAGAGGCTCAAATATACCAGTGCTGTCTGGAAAAAATTCAGCCATGTAACTGCTCTTCTTATATTGACAATGGCTGGGTTATTTCTGGACAGTCCTCATATAGTGATGGAAGGAGAACTGGGATGGTAAACACAATGCACTATACAGATGATGCATTACAGATTTGTACACTTGAAACTTATTTTGCTAACCAATGTCACCCCAATGAAATTAAAAAATCCTTTTAAAAATCTTATAAATAACAAGTGACAGGGTGGGGCTCTTCCCCTACTCTCCTGTTCTGTGTGGGGTGGAGATCCCAGTGCTTAACTTGAGTTCTCATCGTCAGCAGAGGAGGGTTACTTAAAGGAAAGAGGCCAGACCATGTGAGCTGATGTGAAGGGAGGATATTCCACACATCTCAGCCTGCCTAAGTCTAGAAGAGCATTCACAAAACTGAACTTCATAACCCGCTGATTCTCACAGCTCGCTCCATTATAAAGGCGTTCTGTAGCCATGTGGGCTTGAGAAGCACTGGATTTAAAGTTGATTTCTTTTAACTGTGGGGCATTTAAAGAGGGAAAGAGAGATACAAAGACAGAGAGAAGGGGGAGAGCCCAGAACAGTCTCCATAGTTGCACATCATTGGTTTTTCCACATAGTTTCATTCCACAGGTGGGCGCGGGGCTGCACAGGACAGGAACTGGGCCAGGGTCTCACCCCAGTGAGAACCGAACTGGGGGCACTCCCCAGTTCAGCATATGAGTCCATATGGGTGCACATGGGCCAGGGCCATGATTCAATCCTCGGTCCCCAGGGCTGCAAAGCAAGAGCTTAACCCACTGAGCCATCCCGGCTTTCCTGACAGGGCATTTAAATGCATTATTAATCTCTCAGAGGGAGTAGACTACAATTTTCAAAACTTATTTTCACAGATTGTGGTGTTCTGGAAAAAAAAAAAAAAAAAAAGCAATTTAGGAAATTGTGCCCTACCACAAAAGGCAGATTCAAGGACAGGTCTGACTCTACTTCCTCCTCAAGGGTGAGCCGATCTCCAGTGTTGAAAGAGGATCTGAAGGAAGAAGTGGCAGCTTGTTCCCCAACTGCGATGCATTTGCTAACTCTGGCAACTGTCCAGCACAAACATGGACATTTAAAAGTGATTTTTAAACTATAGTAAATTAAAATAAATTCCATAAATAATTTGTTTAGCATCTTAATAAGATTTAAGCACAAAGCCAGATATCTGTTGGTTTAAAACCACAAGCACTTGGAAGTCTTCCCTGACATTCTAGTGACTTTCTAAATGAAATTGTAGTAAAATGGAAAAAGAACATGTAATGACCAAAAGTTCAGGGAGAAAGTTTGATATTTGAAACCATTAGATTTGCCAGTATTCATAGCTATCAGTTAGTAATAAATATGAATTTTGTTTTCCAAAGCAAATGATTTTCAAAAATGCCGAAACCACATATTAATTTGCTTTTTTGTTTTTTTCAGACTAACCAGAACCAAGGACAGGGACCCAAAACATCGGTAGGGAGAGTAGGACAAGAATCTGTTGATTCCACAACATTCTGTGTTGGCTTTGTTTTAGGTGCTAAGGACTCAGCGGTGTTAAAATAATAATAATAATAATAGTAATCAATCAATAAAATTAATTAATTAAATTAAATCTATGCTTCCAATGAAGCTTACAGGAGTCCAAGAAATAAAAATATTGGTTTATGTTTCCAAGTCATTCATTCATTCATTAAACAGTAAGAAAATGAGCAAACACCCCTTTTGCGTCAAACACTGTTATATGGGTGTGAAGAGAAAGAAGACAAAACTATTGACATGGAAAAGTCCACAATGTGGTGCAAGAAGGAGAAGAAAGCATTTAGTTACTAAGTGGTGCTTCCTCTCACCCATAGCTGGTCCAACCACATTCATTCTGCCCTGGTCAGTGATTGGGCCCTGCATTTGGACATCTTCCTGAGCTAAATGCCTCAGGGCTCTTGACTGCTCTCTTTTTCTTAGAATCTACATCCAAACCATCAGCAAATCCCATTGTTCTTCCATCAAAATACATTTTTAGAGGAAGCCGGGATGGCTCAGTGGGTTAAACACTCTTTGCAGCGCTGGGGACCGAGGATCAAATTCCGGCCCCGGCCCATGTGGACCCATATGCTGAACTGGGGAGTGCCTCTAGTTTAGTTCTCTCTCTATGTCTCTGTATCTCTGTATCTCTGTCTCTCTCTCTCTCTCTATCAAAAACAATAAAAAAAAAATACATTTAAAAAAAAATCTAACCATTCTTTATGTCCATTATTGTCAACATGGCCTAAGCCATGCTTATCTTTTGTAACAGTGTCCTAACTGCTCTGTCAGCTTCCAATCTTTTTTCTTCACATCTCTTCTCAGGAAGGCATCTAGAGTAGTCATTGGATATTATTTCTCTGTACAAAATCATTTTTCCTCTTTCTCAAAGCATTCATACCAACCTGCTATGTTTTATATGTTCATCTGTTTATGTGTATATTGCGCATCTCCCGCCATCTGAGTATGTTTTTTTAAAAAAGTGAATGGTTCTGTTTTTAATATGCAAATTGCCATTAGTTTATTCTGTATAGTTTAGTATGTAGTATTTACATGGTAAATATTTATATGGCAAACAACAATGATGTCTCAGATGGGGGTTTGATAAGTTTTCTTTGGGCTCAGAGGGTGGGAAGATCTCAGAAGGTTTTGCAAAGTCACTGATGCTTGTTTAAACTGCTATTGTCTGACTTCTACCTCTACACTTTCTAACCAAGATCCATAATAACTTCCTAATTGATAAAACATTTTCTCATCATACAGCCTCTTTCTGAAGACATTTTTCTTGATTTTATGTTCACGTATTTAATAAAAAATTACTGAGTGCCTTCATGTTTTGAGTGAGTCACCGATAAAGAATACAGTCATAGATGAGGACTTTCAATGTACTAAGGTAAGACCATGAGAGGCAACTAAAGAGGACCACGGGTCTTTGAGTCTTCTATGTAGTTTCTTCTCTCTTCTCATCAGCATTCTCATTTTTGCCTTAAGTTTTGTGTTTCTCCAATAGACTTACAGCCTCTAATTTACAGCAAAGTCTCGTGTAGGTAGATTGTGAGTTTTAAATGTGTCTATGCCTTACATCTTGGCCTTGGATCTTGGAGGAACAAATTTCCGTGTGCTGCTGGCGAAAATCTGTAGTGGGAAAAAAAGAACGGTGGAAACGGTGGAAATGCACAACAAGATCTATGCCATTCCCATTGAAATCATGCAGGGCACTGGGGAAGAGCTGTTTGACCACATCGTCTTCTGCATCTCTGATTTCCTGGGATCAGATGACTTCAGCTGCCTATACTGAGGACCACAAACCCATAGGCTTTCTGTTTTCTGGTTCTTAATTGTCACTAACAAGAGGTTGGAGCTGGAACCATTTTGCTTCCCTAACCAGTTGTGTGTTGTAATGACCACATTGACAATGCTCAACAGTACTTAGTACTAGCGAGGCAAGGGAGGTAATGTGAGTGAGTAAAGCAAGCTGGCTAGGACATAAATATGAAAGTAATAAGAACCATGGTGAAGTGGAGAACCTATGGTCAGTGACCGTACCAGGAGCTATTGTTGCCACACGAGGAAGGTAGGCCCAGCGGTGGAAAGAGAAGCATCTTTTCCACTTCCTTTAAGTGGAGAGATCTTGTGGCCTCTGGCCTTGCTCTCATTCACTCCTACCCAGACAAAAGTGACTGGTCAAGTTTGTTACATTTGGAGGACCTGAACGTCATAGCCCAGTCACTTTCTGGCTCTTTGTCACTGGCATTTGCCCATGTGAGAAGGTGCATGCTTTAGTCTGTGTGTCCATGTGGCGAGTGTTACAGAGTCAGACCCCACATAGGCAGGCTTGCAGTTCTCAATCCATCACCCCCTGTGACTGGGTCACTTGGCCTGGCTTCTGGGGCTTGACATGAACAAGCCTCTTGTTTCTGCTTCTCTAAGCCACCTCTTTTGTTGTAGACTTTGTCAGCAGTAAATAAGCTATTTTGATCTTCATTTGCCTTCATCTTTTCCCCCTCATTTTTCAATTAATTCGTAAATTTAAATGAGAAAAACAGGGATGAGTATGATTTATTGGCCACAAGTCACATGACCAATGATGTTTGATTTTCTAATTTCTAAAGAAAAACCAAGTTTTATTTTGATATGAAAAGATTTTCATATAAAGTCTCTTCAATTTTCTTATAAGAAAACTCATGACTTTGAAATGTTGAAAAAATTCATGTATTTAAAAATATCTTAAGTTTTAAATGAAACACATTTATAGGCCAGTTTTCACAAGAAGTCATCAGTTTGTAGTTATACTCTAAGCCTCAGGGTTTCGAGTCAGTATAAGTATCCAGGTTTGTGTCACTTTGGATGAATCCAGTTCTCATTTGGAATTGGAACCTTGACTTTTAACCCCAGCTGACTAGTCTGGATTCCTGATATCTCTACGATCCAACCATCTCTCTCCAGCGTCTTTTCCTGGAGGCCAGAGCTTATTGTTCTCACCCTCCTTCTCTCCCCAACTATAAACTACAGTTCTTCAATCTAGCCACTTCACCCCAGCCTCCAGCATTACTGCTCCTTGAAGATCTCTGTCATCTTGCTTTGTCTACCAGCTCTGACCTCTTCAATCAATGACCATATCTCCTTTACCCTTAGTCATAAAGATTTCTATAACTGGCTAGCACAACTCCTTTCCTATAGGAAGGGAAAGCCAAGTTAGCCCATATTTCTCTCTATCCCCTGATTATTCTTCCCTCCCAATCCACCTCTCATTGAAATTCCAGAATGAATGGTATTAATATGTACACTGTAAATCTGGATAAATTCGATTTCTTCTTTCCTCTCTCCCATTTGGTACATGGCTACTGATAGGAAATTTTTTTTTTCTCTTTCTCTTATCGAACAGAAATCATGAATACAAGATATTTTAGGTTGCTTTTCCCCATTCTGTTGGTGCATTCTTTCACGTCACTGGCTTCCTTGATAATCTCTTTTCCTAAGTCCTCATTTAGCCAGTCTGATAACAGCCCCGAGAAAAGGCAATCTGCATTAATTTGGTGTAATTGTGGATTCTTTTTCGAAGTTTGGACTAGTCTATAAGACAATATCTTAGTCTCCCCTGGGACCACCCATTTAGTCCTCAGCCCAGCTTCTTTGACTTTCTCCCAGCCATCTGTTTTACTTGGGCAAAGAAAATCAATTTTAATGTCTACATGTTTTTCCTTTCATCTATATTTTTGGCACCTTTAGTTAATTCAGAGTAAGCTCCAGAAAGGAAACATTTACCATCCCTCAGCAGCTGTTCGGTCCTGGAGGAGGAAGTGGAGAGTCT